>CAIGQZ010015916.1:314958-382260 GCA_903798205.1 Danio tinwini
ACACACACACACACACACACACACACACACACACACACACACACACAAAGTTGAAGTCAGAATTATTAGCCCACCTGAATTATTAGCCCCCCTGTTTATTTCTTAGGCAAGTTATTGTGTAAAGATAGTTTGTTCTGTAGACAGTCGAAATTTTTTTTTAAAAAAAGCTTAAAGGTGCTAATAATTTTGACCTTAAACTGACCTTTAATCTAGCTGAAATAAAACAAATACGACTTTCTCCATAAGAAAAAATATTATCAGACATACTGTGAAAATTTCCTTGCTCTGTTAAACATCATTTGGGAAATATAAAAAAAAAAAATTAAATTCAAACGGTGGCTAATAATTCTGACTTTGTGTGTGTGTGTGTGTGTGTGTGTGTGTGTGTGTGTGTGTGTGTAATAAACAAAGTACAGGCAATGGTCTCACACTAAATTTTCACTGTTTATAACACAATAAATATCTATTACTAAAAAGAGCAAAGATTTAAGAGATGATGTACAAGGACCCACAACTGAACCCTGTGGTGCCCCATATTATTTTGCCAAAAAAACAAATGGTCTAATACAAACATTAGTGCACAAACAATAAAAGCCAGAGCTTAACTAATGGTTAACTGTGTAATAATGAGTGCTGTGTTTGCAGTCATTCACAGATGACAGCCATGATTGCAGCAAGAGAGATTAAATAGTCATTTGATACAGGCTCATGTACCAGAGCCAATTCTACTGTGATTGAGTTAGCTGAATCGATCAATTTTTTTTCCCTTTTGTTATTAGCTAGCATTAACATTGTGTGTGTTTGCCCTGTAATAGGAGTATGCCGCTGGCCAGGAAAGGAGCCGTCTCCAGTGCCCTTTATATGGCCTGGCTAGACACACTATCCAAAGACCTGCCGCCCATCCTCTTAGTGCGCGGGAACCATCAGAGCGTCCTCACTTTCTACTCTTAAAGAGGCTCACAGATACAACTGCCCCTACGAGCACACATGTAACGAGTACAGCACCTCTGACTGATAATGATGATGATGATGATGAAGGTTTTAAAGATGCTGATAGACATTTCTCAACAAAGCCGAAACAAAAGGATGTTCCAGAGCTGTTCTTTTCTTCCACGCCGCAGACGCAAACGGGAAAGATCATCGCTTGGTGGTTTCTATAGTCTTCAGCTCAAAGGTTTTCAGAGCACACATTGTTACACTGATTGTTATCATTGTTATCATTATTATGACTGTCACAACTTTTTGAGTTGTGGATATTTTTTTTTTTCTTTTTAAATTTGCTCTTGATGAAGCAATAATCACCTCATTTCTTATTTTCTCACTTTGAAGAAAAGCGTAATTCTTTGCAACACTTTTTATAGCCTTGTGGATGTGCCTTCCTGTGCAATCAGATTAAAATCTTAAACTTTCCCTGACTGATGATTTATAACGAACTAGATTTAGGTTGCTTGTTTTTATTGGGTTTTAAATGTAAATCGATCTTGATTTGATCACATTTTAACACACGTGGACCGAAGGTTCCGCTGCACCGTATTTGACGATACTCTTTCGCTTTTTTGTAGACGACTTTTCTTCTGTTGATTTTCTTCAGAGTTTTACGTCTTCCTTTTAGCATTGAATGAGTTGGAGTTTTGGTGCAGTGCCCCCTCCATGTTGTTGCTGTTGCAATGGTCAACCTGAACTACGAGGTGATTACAATCATCTTTCAAGTAGTCTAATGTAAAAAGTCAGAACTTTAACAAAACTATATTAGTTTTCCTTTGTGTGCAGTTAAACGGTTTTTGGTTTGACGAGAAAAAAAAAAGCGGCTGATGTGTGCTGTCTGAAGGAAGAGGCATCAGGTCATTTCAAAATAACAATAAGCCAAATAAGAGCAAAGCCCTGGAATCACAAATCCTGCTACAGAGGAGATCTTTGCCTTAACAGATAATAATGGTGATTGTTGTTTTTACTGTTTTCAAGCCATACTGGCTAGTTTATTGACTAGTATGCGAATGCAGATCAAAAGAGGGAGATTGAGAGATAGAAAATAGATGGACGGATGCCTGAACTAGAATGTAATCTTGACCACCACCCCATTAGTCTCCAAAAAGCTCTCATCTATTCTTTTTTTGACATAAAGAAGTCTGGAATTATTCGTTTGTACAAACTGATCTCTTAAAAACTCTTAGCTTTCAGTTTAAAATGACACATTTCCACTTTACATCAAGGTTGGATCGTTACAGTAACCAACCAAATCTGGTCTTCCCTTCGCTTTCATAGTGTTTTTTTGGTCAGTGCATTTCTGCGGTTAAAGGCCTTAATGGAGATGAAGTGTTATTTGAAGCTGTAAGAATGTTTTCAGCGTTGAATGAAACTGATTTGTTCTTCTATGCAGATGGACTGTGTGCGACTCTTTGAAATCGTGTAATCTAAACTCAGGATTGAGTGCCGGGTTCATCTTAAACGTCGGAGATTCTGTCAGTTGTTTAGTTTTTTTTCAGATGTCTGGACAGCCATTGAGAAAACTGATCCGTATTTCAGTTTCTCCTGTTCCTGAATGTTTGTCCAGTCAATTCTTGTGGTTGAATGCTGGGATGTGACCAAATGTTTGTCGAATGGCCCATCATGCCTTAGTTTAAAGTGGTTACTAACTGAAGTGTTGGTCGGTTAGCAACATGGGTAACTGTTTGCGCGTCCACCACATTAGCTCTTTGCGTTCGTCACAACTTCGTTTCCCACACTACTTTCGTTTCCAGGCTCAGTGTGTGCTGTGCTGTTGCAGGTACTGTGTACGGCAGATTCACAGCCCTGCCATTTGTCCAATTGAGAAATGTGACAAAGTTAGAATGAATATATTCATATTTATAGTTCTCAGTATAAACTAGTATTTAAAAGTACTTAAACGTGTGTGCGCCGCATGTGTTTTGGTTTGAAGTGGGTGAAGTTAGTGAAGCTGACGGTACAATCTTACTCGTTGAAAATCTGTTCTGTGTTTGTACGTTGGTGTGGCTGTACAGCACTCATTCACCCAAATCACCAGTTCAACTATTACCTGTCATCTTGATTGGTAAAGACGCTTGTGTATATATAATGTTTAGAGATTGTTGGGAGAAAGTGTCACAATCATATAATGCGTGTTTCTCACTGATGTAGAAAGATATGCATCTAGTTGCAGCTGTAGGTTTCCATAATATGAGGTGCTTTAAAAGTGCCTCTTAAAGGTTCCACTGGTGTATCCTGTAGACGAACATTGTTTTTTTTTTTGTTTTTTTTTATTATTTTACCCTTGGCATGTGATAGCGTTTCTCACCTTGCAGAGTGGGTTGCCAAAGTCTCATTTGCATATTGCTACGTGTGAAAAATGAGTTAACACATTAAGGTCAAGGAGTTCCAGCTACAGTAGTTCACACTATACTTCCTTACTAACTGGTGTATATATATTTTAACCTAACCCGATTAATCAAAGGAGTGGATTAATGCAAATCAAAATGGTGAAAAATATTTATTTAATTATATGTTCTTTTATTTCTCTTTTCCAACCCCTCTTATGTTACAGTAGTTACAAAATGTGAACTTTTTTAATTATTATTAATTGTTTGTTTGGATTTAGTCTGCAAAATCTCATCTTCTGTCTCTTTCTCAATGTTTGGTCACATTTCTATCTTTTATATGCCTTTTAATGAAACACTCTGTTGACCAGTGGCTTGAGTTTTCTGCTAAACCATGAGGGTGGATCTGATCGATTGCGCTGGAACTGTAATGTTTTGATATACTGTACTGTTATTGTCACATATATGCTTTTTTTCTAACATTTTAATGGTTAAGGGTATCGATGCTTTGTACATCCTTATTGCAATATATAAAAATAAACTGAAATGAAAATCATTTGCTTGAGTGTGTTTGAGTTCATACAGCATTCTACTTATATTTACACTTATGTAAAATAAAATAAAAACTGTACAAGTGAAGCCAAGTTTCTATCTGTTTTATGTATTTATACACATACACTCACCGGCCACTTCATTAGGTACACATGTCCAACTGCTTGTTAAGGCAAATTTCTTATGGCAGCAACTCAATGCATTTAGGCATATAGACATGGTCAAGACAATCTGCTGCAGTTTAAACGAGCATCTGAAAGAGGAAGAAAATGTAATTTAAGTGATTTTGACTTGATATGGTTGTTGGTTAGACAGACTGGTCTGAGTATTTCAGAAACCGCTGAGCTACTGGGATTTTCAGGCACAACCATCTCTAGGGTTTACAGAGAATGGTCAGAAAAAGAGAAAATACCCAGTGAGCGGCAGTTCTGTGGCATCAACAAGACATTTGCGCCCAGAGGGTAGAGGAGAATGGCCAGACTGGTTCGAGCTGATAGAAAGTCAACTGTAACTCAAATAACCACTCGTTACAACCGAGGTATGCAGAAGAGCATCTCTGAACACACTTCGAACCTTGAGGCGGATGGGCTACAGCAGCAGAAGACCACACCGGGTGCCAATCCTGTCAGCTAAGAACAGGAAACTGAGGCTACAATTCGTACAGACTGACCAAAATTGGACAATAGAAGAATAAGAAAACGTTGCCTGGACTGATGAGTCTCAATTTCTGCTGTGACATTTGGATGGTAAGGTCAGAATTTGGCGTCAACAACATGAAAGCATGAATCCATTCTGCCTTGTATCAACTGTTAGCTGGTCAAATCAAATCAAATCACTTTTATTGTCACATCATCAGCAGCACGTGTGCTATGATGAGTGAAAAGCTTAGGTGCTGGCTCCAGACAGTGGAAAATACAGATAGTGCAAATACAACAACAGTGCAAAAAAACAGACAGTGCAAATACAACAGTGCAAAATACAGACAGTGCAAATACAGCGACAGTGTAAAATACAGACAGTGCAATATACAACAACATACTCACAAAAAACAAGACAGTGTAAATTTGGCAATGTTGACAGTGATGCGTACGATGGATAGGTGTACACATAGTTGTAGGCAGTATTGTTTAAGTATGGATTGGTTAAAGTGCAGTGCATGCTACATCTTTATGGTGTGCAGTGTGGGGTATGGGAGAGTTTGTGTGGGGTGTGTTAAGTGTTCATCAGCCTGATAGTCTAAGGAAAGAAACTTTCCTTCAGTCGGCTGGTGCGTGACCGAATGCTGCGGAACCGTCTGCCTGAGGGTAGCAGAGAGAAAAGTCTATGGCTTGGGTGGCTGGAGTCGCTGATGATTCTCTTGGCTTTCCTCATGCACCTCCTGGTGTAGATGTCCTGGAGGGAGGGAAGCTCACCTCCTACTACACGTCCAGCAGTTCGCACAATCCTATGTAGACCTTTGCGATTGCTGCTGGTGCTGTTCCCGTACCAGGTGGTGATGCAGCCAGTGAGGATGCTCTCCACGGTGCAGGTGTAGAACGAGCGGAGGATGTGGGGGCTCATTCCAAACCTCCTGAGGCACCTGAGGAAGAAGAGGCGTTGTTGTGCCTTCCTCCCTGGTGGTGGTGTAATGGGGTGGGGGATACTTTCTTGGCACACTTTGGGTCCATTACCTACAACTGCCTGACCATGTCCATCCCTTTATGACCACAGTGTACCCATCTACTGATGGCTACTTCCAGTAGGATAACGCGCCATGTCATAAAGTGTGAATCATCTCAGACTGGTTTCTTGAACACGACAATGAGTTCACTGTACTCAAATGGCCTTCACAGTCACCAGATCTCAATCCAATAGAGTACCTTTGGGATGTTGTGGAACAGGAGATTCGCATAATGGATGTGCAGCTGACAAATCTGCAGCAACTGTGTGATGCTATCATGTCAATATGAACCAAACTCTCTGGGGAATATTTCCAGTACCTTGTTGAATCTATGCCTTGAAGGATTAAGGCAGTTCTGAAGGCAAAATGGTACTTGTAACCTGGTACTAGTAAGGTGTACCTAATAAAGTGGCCAATGATTGTGTGTGTGTGTATACACATATAAATATACAGTATATAGCTGCACATGCCTTGAGCTTAACACTAGGCCTGAAACATATTTAAAAAAAAAAAAAGTCAGAGATAAGCTGTAGCTTTTAAAACATGAAAGAAAAGCATGTAAAAGTTATTTATTTTAATTGAACTTTCACATCAGGACCATAACAGCACTGTAATATCCAAGTTAGTTATTAATTGGGTTATTACTATATAAACTTATGTTTTGTTGCATTGGTACATCAGTGGCATCTGTAACTTTAAATAACTGTTAAAACTATTATTATTTTTAATTAATGTATTGGTGTAAAGATAGTGTTACATCTGTAGCTATTACAGTTTTTCTCAGTGGCTTTGGTGCATTTCTCACAACACTATTTACATTTGCACAACAGTTAATGCATTTCTCTAAACAATTAGTCACTTGTGCACATCATTCCTTCCAGCAAATTGCAAATGCTTTTAGACATGCATCAATTGCTTTCATACAACTCTGCTGTTTGTAACATTATCATTTGCTTATGTCATGTCAGTGAAAATTAACTAAACTTGTGGATGCTGAATAGTCATTCCATATAAAACTAAGAGTCCTCATTTCCACATACAAAAATGTTGAACTAGTTGTCAAAATCTGTCAAGCTCATTTTTGTTTCAATCTTTTTTTTTCCTGAAAATGTATTTTAAATTGAACAATTTCATGAATGATTTACAGACCTGTGTATGTTGTAGGTTCAGTTCCAATATGTACTGCAGTATTGCTTACAGTTGTGCACAGCTCTACCCAAAGGAAGTTTATGTTTGTTGTAAATAAGGGTGTATTTATTATTTTGCATAATGCTGTGAATAAATTAGAATTGTAAAGAGCATCTGCAGTAAAAATGTGAAACATATTCAGTGTCTTGTACTCAGATACCTCACTAAATGCAGTGATGTCTAACTTTACTGTAGTTTTCAAATGGCTGTGCAAGTAGTATATAGTGCTTTATTGAGCATTTTCAGCAAGTGTCACCAAAATCTGACTTTTTGCATTGGAAAACATGTACAGAGTAAACTGTCATAATGAAAACATGACAGAGCCATTTGACTATCTTGTTCATAAACAATGGTGGCAGGACTTTTTATCTTGATGACACTGACACTTTCATTGACATGAGTACTTGTTTTTGAGGAATGAGCTATTCATTTTGAGCAAGTGACACACTTTTGCAGGTTATCCACTAGGTTTTGCAGTTTGTACTAAATGTTTAGAGAAATGCATGAACTGTTGTGCAAATGTAATTAGTGTTGTGAGAAATGCACCAAAGCCACTAAGAAAAACTAGTAGATTGCTAAATCTATATCACTAAATCATTATTATAGAAAGAAATAATGTGTGTATGATTGATATAATGATACAATAATGCTTGCTTGTATACATGGTTCATAAAAATTCAAGTTCATCATGATGTTAATGGTTCATATGGAGAATGTGGGACATTTTTCTACCAACAACAAAAAAAATTGGATATATTATAGGGTATAGACAATGTGATTATTTCTATATGCAAAACAAATTACACTGTATTTAAGTGAACTTTTAGTTCCCATATTGGTACATCCAGTATTTTGCAATTACAAATGTTAGAAAAGATCGCTTTTTATTATTATTGTTACAGTTTTCGTGCATATTTTAGGCAGCTGTAGATGTGCTGTGACCTTTACAAATCGCGTTCACCCAAAGTCCACTTGAAGTAGGCTGTGTATGTTGAATCAGTCTATCCATCTATTTCCAGTGCCAGAAATGTGTTATTTTTTATTATTAGGCTTTTAAATGACAATTATGACAGTGGTGATACAACTGAAACATTTTATTTAGCTTTTTAAAATGATCAAAATTAACAGTTTAGTTAATTAGTTATTTATATAACCACAAAAGTAAATTATTTACATTTCTAGAAGAGTATAGCAGGCTTCTTCCATAACATGCCTATAAACAATTAATTCAGTCTTTAAGATGTCATTTTGATAATTAGTTAAAGATTAAGATTAAACATTTGTCATTTTAATTGCAAGCAAAAATATTTTGAGTCATTAAAGTAATGATTATGATACAGCAGGATGCATATGGTTAAGTGAAAAATCACCCAAAAAGGAAAATTTCCCCTCAAGCATTTCTAAATCTTTCTTTATCCTGTTGAAAATTAAAGAAGATATTCTGAAGCTTGAAACCTGTAACTGTTCACTTCCATATAAGAAAAAAAAGAATACTGTGGATATCAATGGTTACAGGTTTCCAGCTTTCTTCAAAATATCCTTTTTGCGTGTTAAACAGGAAAAAAAACTCTAACACTTTAACTACACACTATGAATCATTTATTAAGCATTAGCATCTAGTGAATTCATTATCTGTTAAGCATTACCTCTACATTAATAAATGTTAGTAAGCAGTTTATAACTGCAGCTACAAATGCTGTATTCTTGACTTGTAGCCACATTTATAATGTGCTTATTAATTGTACTTTCATACTTTGCTACTGATGAATTTTTCATTACTAAATTAAGTATTGCATTATTTACAAACCATTTGTATTTAAGAGTAGTTGGAGATTTTAAGATCATTCAGAATGAGTTAGTAAATGATTAATAAACTATTCAAATCAACATTTATATCTTATTATTCAGGCATAAAGTAATGGTTACTTTGTATGGTAATAAATGCTTTATTAACTCATCTTCATGCAATTTTGTGACCTAATCTAAAGTGAGGACTATTTATGCTTTATAAATCCCTTATAAATGACAATTAAAGGCTTGGTATCAAATGAACAAAAAATCTTTGCAATCTTATCTAAAAAGTAAAATTCCTGTAAAGTTGAAACATTGCTGAATAACAGGAGTGCCAAATACGACATAAAATTAGATAAAATAACAACAATATAATAATTTAACAATATAATAGGATGCAATGTTTAAATTGTACAGTCATTTTATTTTAGATAAGGTTGCAAAGATTTATTTTTATTTGATTGTTTCATTCGTGGATCTTCAAATGAATAGAAATGAATAATGTCCTTTGTGTTCTTTTATCCTGTTTAGAATTTAACTGACCCTTTAAATGTCATTTATAAGGGATTTATAAGGCATAAATAATCCTCACTTTAGATTAGGTCACAAAAGTGGATGAAGTTGAGTTAATAAAGCATTTATTAACATACAAATTAACTATTAGTACATGCCTGAATAATAAGATATATAAATGATAATTTGAATAGTTTATTAATCATTTACATAACTCATTCTGAATGATCTTAAAAAACTACCAACTATGCTTAAATAACTGGTTTGTACATAATGCAATAATTTAGTAATGAAAAATAAACAATTAACAAGGTATGAAAGTACAATTATTAAGCACATTAATTTTAAATAAGTTAATAGTACAGCATTTGTAGCTGTATTTATAAACTGCTTACTAACATTTATTAATGTAGAGTTAATGCTTAACAGATAATGAATTTACTATTTGCTAATAAATGGTTCATAGTGTGTAGTTATTATGAAGTGTTACCAGAAACTCAAACAAGTTTGAAAAAATGAAGTGATAGTACAAATGACAAAATGTTCATTTTTTGGCTGAACTGTCCCTTTACAGTGCATCTGGAAGGTTTTCATAGCACTTCACTTTTTCCACTCCTTTTTTTAATGTTACAGCCTTATTCTAAAATGAATTCATTTATTTCCTCAAAATTCTACACACAATACCCCATAATGACAATGTGAACTTTATTTATTTATTTATTTTTAACAAAAAACCTGAAAAATCACATGTACATAAGTATTCACAGCCTTTGCCGAAAAGCTCTAATTTGAGCTCAGGTACATTCTGTTTCCACTGATCATTCTTAAGATGTTTCAGCAGCTTAATTGGACTTCACCTGTGGTAAATTCAGTTGATTGGCCATGATTTGAAAAGGCATACACCTGTCTATATAATGTTCCAGGGTTGACAGTGCATGTCAAAGCATAAACCAAGCATGAAGACAAAGGAATTGTCTGTAGACCTCTAAGACAAGATTGTCTCGAGGCACAGAAAAATTTCTGCTGCTCTGAAAGTTCCAATGAGCATAGTGGCCTCCATTATCCTTAAGTGAAAGATGTTTGGAACCACCAGGACTCTTCAGAGCTTCAGGGCTATCTAAGCTGAGTGATAGAGGGAGAAGGGCCTTAGTCAGGGAGGTGATCAATAACCCGATGGCCACTTAGTCTGAGCTCCAGCTTTCTTCTGTGGAGAGAGGAGAACCTTACATAAGGACAACCATCTGTGCAGCAATCCACCAATCAGGCCTGTATGGTAGAGTGGCTAGACAGAAGCCACTCCCCACCTGGAATTTGCCAAAAGGCATCTGAAGGACTTTCAGACCATAAGAAACAAAACATCTCTGGTCTGATGAGACTAAAATGACTCTTTGGAGTGAATGCCAGGCGTTACGTTTGGAGAAAACCAGGCACCGCTCATCACCAGGCTAATACCATCCCTACAGTGAAGCATGGTGGTGGCAGCCTCATGCCTTGGGGATGTTTTTCAGCAGCAGGAACTGGACTAGTCAGGATAGAGGGAAAGATGAATGCTGCATGTACAGAGACATCCTGAATGAAAACCTGCCTTAGACTGGGGTGACGGTTGATCTTTCAGCAGGACAATGACCCAAAGCACACCGCCAAAATATCAATGGAGTGGCTTCACAACAACTCGGTTAATGTCCTTGAGTGGCCCAGCCAGAGCCCAGGCCTAAATCCTATTGAACATCTTTGAAGAGATCTGAAAATGGCTGTACACCATCGCTTCCCATCCAGCCTGATAGAGCTTGAGAGGTACTGCAAAGAGGAATGGGCAAAAATTCTCAAAGACAGGTGTGCCAAGCTTGTGGCAGATTCAAAAAACTTGAGGCTGTAATTGCTGCCAAAAGTGCATCAACAAAGTATTGAGCAAAGGCTGTAAATACTTATGTACATATGATTTTTCAGTTTTTTAAAATGTTTTAATAAATTTGCAACAATTTCAAAAACTTTTTTTCACTGTCATTATGGGGTATTGTGTGTAGAATTTTGAAGAAATAAATAATTTAAATCCATGTTGGATAAAGGCTGTAACATAAAAAAAATGTGGAAAAAGTAAAGCGCTGTGAATACTTTCCAGATGCACTGTAAGTTTCTTTCATGGTTCCCTATATAATATATACATTCCAAATAACAATGTTTGTAGAGGTCAACAAATACAAATCTTACAATATTGTTGTCTATGTGTATTTACACTGCAAGAACTGCTCTGAACATTGCTGCAATTTGTGAGAAATCAGTCATGTTAGGTCACAAAAAAGCTGAAAAACATATTTAGACAACAATTTAAGCACCATGAATTGTAATTTGCAGTCCCGTTTTATATTAAGTGGCCTTAAACGACTATATCAAATAAATAAGTATATACTTAATGTTTATATTTTACTAAACACTTATGGTGCTGAGATGGGATACATCTAATTATTCAATATTTGGATTACTTGACTCAATCCTATTTAAAATCTAAATGCAAAAACAATAGAAATTAAACTTTAAAATTGAGTCAAAAGGGGCCTTTCACTTTGATAAAAAATACAAATGATATCGTTAACACTTAAGAAATGTTTCAAATTAATGTCATCATATATCATTCACATTGATGTCTTGCTGAGTTTTTTGTTAGTTGAGCATGTGCAGTTGTTTTGATCATTTTCTTCAGTTGAAAAATAGAATCTGATAAATTAACTTATAATACTTATAAAAATATTCAGCTTCTCTGAATAGATCTATACACAACTCTTGAATTTAAACACAGTATTTTAGATAAGTAACTAATTAAAATCCCTAAATATGAAAAGTACATTTATTTTTTTCAGCCAAAAAGTAATTAATTTACAGCAGCTAGTAATTTAGTTACTAATCACACCCAATGCTGGATACAGGTAAGGTTAAGGACAGTTTTGGTGGAATGGGTAGGTTTAAGGGTGGGTTACGGTGTAATGGATGGGTCAACAGTGTATTTATAAATGTAATTACATGCAAATCTCTTTTAAGTTTAAGCACAATGTATTTACATTGTTAAAAAAGTTACATTTAAAACATTTTTAAAAAAGTCTAAACTTACTGCAGTGATTTCTTTTTCTTTTTCAAATATTTCCCAAATGTTGTTTGACAGAGCAATGAATTTTTTCACAGTATTTCCTATTATATTTTTTCTTCTGGAGAAAGTCTTATTTGTTTTGTTTTGGCTAAAATAAAAGCAGTTTTTCTTTATTGAACATTTTGGTTTTGAACAAAGCCCGAGATCCACCCAACAAAATACTTTAATACTGTAATAATAGGTACAAAATAAGGATTTAAACATATCTGACACAGTCTCTCTCATATTTAATCAAAATTGTACAGTTTTTTTTACTGGCACCAATTATTTTTGCTTTGGTGTATTCCAAACTAATAATGTCCAGTAGATCCAGAGTCTCCAGGATAGATCAGTTGGAGCGGATGGATCTAGCCATAGTTTCAGGATGTTTTTTTGCAACAGTCAGAAGCCCCTTAAGCAATGTGTTTTGATTGTCTACAAAACAAAGCACTGTTATACTATGATTTGCCTAATTACTCTAACTTGCCAAATTAACTAGTTAAACCTTTAAGTTGCACTTTAAGCTGAATGCAAGTATCTTAAAAATATCTAGTAAAATAATATGTACTGGGCGATGTGGTGGCGCAGTGGGTAGCACAATCACCTCACAGCAAGAAGGATCTCTGGTTCGAGCCTCAGCTGGGTCAGTTGGCATTTCTGTGTGGAGTTAAGCAGAATACTAGTATCTGAAAATATCTAGTAAAATAATATGTACTGAGCGATGTGGTAGTGCAGTGGGTAGCACAATTGCCTCACAGCAAGAAAGATCTCTGGTTCGAGCCTCGGCTGGGTCAGTTGCTGTTTCTGTGTGGAGTTTGCATGTTTTCCCCATGTTCGCGTGGGTTTCCTCCTGGTGCTCCGGTTTCCCCCACAAGTCCAAAGACATTCGGTACAGGTGAATTTGCCGTAGTTTATGTGTGTGATTGAGAGTGTATGGGTGTTTCCCAGTGATGGGTTGCAGCTGGAAGAGCATGTGCTGGATAAGTTGGCGGTTCATTCCGCTGTGGCAACCCCAGACTAAAGGGCCAAAAAGAAAATGAATGAATATGTACTATCATCATGGCAAATATAAAAAAAATCATTTATTGGAAATTAGTATTTAAAACTATTGTTTGGAAATGTGTTGAAAAAAATATTTCTGTTAGACAGAAATTGGGGGAAAAAAAATATACAGGGGGTTAATAATTCTAACTTCAACCGTATGTACATAAGTCCATTGTATCAAACAATTCATTTAAGTGTAAGTATATAGTAATTAAAGCCACTTAATATAAACTGGGACCCTCGCTTGTAAAGCAGACAGGTTCGGAGGTTGTGGTGTTGAGTAGTTTCTACTGCAGTGTGATGTGCAGTGTCATGAGTAAGTTTGAAGGAGGTTGATCGTCTCTGCTGATGTCATGAGAGAGAGCAGAACCTCTGATCTGCAGTGTGTAATGTCTCTTTAAGGATGTCCTGTGTGTAGTGTGCAGGTAAGTGACACCTGCCCGCTGTCTTATCTGGAAGAATCCAGCATGGTTCCCAGCTGTGATGGTGTAGAGTATGTGCTGGCCCAGTGGCCTAATAGCTGGCAGCAGTTTCAGGATGGCTTCTGTGGGTCTGAGTCGTGAGCGATTGAAAAATAATTCCAGCGGCCGATCCACATCCACGCTGGCCAGACTTACTGCTTCCTGTATGAACAAATACAGTTAAAGTCAAAATTATTAGCCCTCATGTGAAATTTGTACTCTTTTTTTTATATATATATATATATCCAAGTAAAGTTTAATCGGAGGAAGACATTTTTTCACAGTATTTCCTGTAATATTGGTTTTATTTATTTTAATTTGACTGGAATAGAAGCAGTTTTAAATTTTGTTTATATACACTAATATTATTAGCCTCTTTGAGAAATATTTTTTTCCATTTGTCTACAGGATAAACCACTGTTATCCAGTAACTTGCCTAATTATCTAAACTAGCCTATTTAATATAAATACACTTTAAGCTGAATACCAGTGTTGCAAAATAGGTAGAAAAAAGTTATGTACTGTCATCATGGCAGAGACAAAATAAATTAGCTATTAGAAATTAGTTAGTAAAACGGTTATGTTTAAAAATGTGTTAAAACATGTTAAGCAAGACTTGGGAAATTTTTTACAAACAATTTTTATCTCACAGCAGGGCTAATAATTTTGACTACAACTGTATATACTAGGCATGGGACGATAACGGTTTTCAAGGTATACCGAAGTTTGGAAAAGTCAAGGTTTTAAAACCCCCCAAATTTTCTGTAATATCGTTTCTAAGGTATACGTTTTTTTGTTTTGTTTTTTTACAGTTTTTTTGTTTGTCTTTTAGGACAGCAGTATCTTCAACAAAAAAAAAATCCAAAGGTGCCATTTTAAATTGTAAAGAAATATGTGTTTTTTTTAAACTAATGAAGACAGCAGAAGTCAACAATTCATTTGAATTATTTAACCTTACATGTTTACTGTTGCAAAATATTATAAATCTTTCAAAAAAAAAATTTTATATTGTTTTCAAAGGGGAAAAATTTTTTTTGTCTAGTTGTTTTTTACCCAGACATTTTAAAATAATATATTTTAGAGCAGTAATCACAATACCGTGATACTGTAAAACCGTGATATTTTTATCCAAGGTTATCAAAAAGTTATACCTGCCCATGCCTAGTATATACATTACAACTGCAATTAAAAATAAAAGTCCATCAAATTAACATTTTTATTAAAGCTTTAAGTTTTTCATACTTTCGCTAACTAATAATACTTAATTTTGAAATGTTGTAATTTTTATTTCACTTAGTATAATTTAATGATATTTTTTCTGGGTTGGTCATGTAAATTCAGTACACACAAAAAAAAACAGGTAATAAGTTGCAGGTAGGCACTGTCGCCTCACAGCAAGAAGGTCGCTGGTTCGAGCCTCGGCTGGGGCAGTTGGCATTTCTGTGTGGAGTTTGCATGTTTTCCCTGCATTTGCATGGGTTTCCTCCGGGTGCTCTGATTTCCCCCAAGTCCAAAGACATGCGCTACAGGTGAATTGAGTAAGCTAAATTGTCAGTAGTGTATGTGTGTGAATGAGAAATGTTTCCCAGTGATGGGTTGCAGCTGGAAGGGCATCCGCTGGGTAAAACATATGCTGGATATGTTGGTGGTTCATTCTGCTGTGGCAACTCCAGATTAATAAAGGGGACTAAGCCGAAAAGAAAATGTATGTAAGTTACAAGTATTTTTTTCCCCCATTAAACAGATTTATTTCCATATTATTGCATATGCAATACATTGTTACAAAATATTTAAAAATGTCCATTTAACTTTGTTATACTGTAACATTAAATATTCTTATTTAACTTTGAAAGTTTAAATAAATGGAAAACAGCTACTGTATGCGCAACTGTTAATTAAGGGACTTTTTAATGTATGCTGTAAAAAAATATCTCCAAATATTTTCATATTTTGTGTTTTCTGTTTATTTACTGATTGCATTATGACCTTGTTCTCTGCTCTGTCAACTACTGATGTTGAAAATTCAACTCTACAATTTAACAGAGTGACTTTTATTGACATTTTAGAAGTTTGAAATAATATAATGTATAAGAAATAATAGAGGGAAAGAAGTCTGTAAAATACAAGAAATGTACTATAAAATACAGCACCAACCCAGACAATATCACTTTAAACTATTCAAAATGTTAACAAAAGTCACTTAAAAAACAAAACTTTTCAAGGTTAAAAGTTGTTGGAACAAAGATCAAGGTCCCATAATGCAGTTGCATAAATAAACGAGAAAAAAACTAAACCAAAAATCAACAAACATGAATCACAAAATACGGAAAACTGCTAATTTTTGCACATTTTTTTACTGTGTAGTTGGAAATCATTTTTTTGTCAAGACAAACTTTGTTACTGCCTTAAGAAACCCTGGTAAAAAGTTTTAAATTGTAAAGGATCTAAGGTCAGATAGAAAGAGAAATACAGATATTAATAATATTCACTGTCAAAGATAAGATATATTTCTAAATGTCTGTAATGCACTTTTCTAGAAGGTATATTATCAAAGGTCCCTCCACCCTAAAATAAAAGTTTTTAGGACTTTTGTAGAGTTAAGTTTGACCGCTGAGAAAAGATGTAGCATATTAAGCTAAATCATTAAAGTCCGAACCAATTAAGTTCTGCAGGAGGAGATGTGGTTTGAAATTTGGTCTTGGCACATCTCAAACAAAATGTTATTCTTTTTGTCGTTTACCAGTGTGATGTTTGAAGTGTGTCTTCTCCTGATACTTTTCTTTTGATGTCCATTGGTTTTGCAGCCGTAGCAGTTTTCAGGAGGAATATCGTTTTCATTTTCTGATACAGCAGCGTCATCTCCAAAACCAGCAGCCGATATACAGTGTCTACAAGTACAATCACTCAGTCAATCTCACTCGTGAAATATATAGTAAAGATCAATATATCACACTAAATGACAGATGGAAGTGTTTCTACACGCATCAGTGAACTGCACTAGGAAAAGCGTCCTGGTTACGTACGTAACCCACGTTCCCCAAATAGGGAACAGAGACATGTGTCCGGTAACAGACTATGGGAGTACGCTAGATGACCAATCAGTCTGAAGAGTAAGAAAACGGGCCAATGAATCAGCTCCACAGCTTACAGCGATTAGCCATTATATTAGCTGGTGGCTTAGAAGTGAGCATTAGGAATTCTCTAGACTTCACCAAACGATAAACTTAATAGCTAATAATACATTTTATTTATAGTGCGCTTTTCTCAGATCCAAAGTGCTAAAAAAATATTAAAAAAAGGTGCACACATCTCTAGGTTAGGGAGCATGGCACATCGTTTTTGACACAGCTTAATTTCCTCCCAATTGACCGGGGTACCCAGTTATCGGGAGGAAACCAGCTCCACTCGAATATTATAACATCTTACAAATGTCTTAGGTGTCGCCCAGCCCGCAGCTCTACATAATCTGTTAAGAGGCGCCGCCAGAGTTAAATTTTGTGCCTCATTTTACCTATCCCACTCCTCACACGCAACTGTCGTGAGAGTGTGTAAGCTGGCACGGTAGAGCTCATATGGGATATGAACGGCGAGCAGCTATTTAGCCGAATGACTCTGGAGAAGTAGATGGCGAGTGAGTGAGACATGCGGCGGTAGCACACATCACCCAAACAGTTCATGTACGCTATCGCAGCTGTGCTGACCGTCCTAACCAACTTGTTTTCCCTCCTGTACAGGTAGGGACCGAAGAAACACTGGCAACAGTTCCAGTCAATTGAAATGCCGATGCAACTAAAGTCCAGTTTAAGAACCTGCAGCTGCATGCTCGATACACACAGCTCACAAGCCCATCTGTCAGAATGACAGCATGACTGGACACTTGTTCTAAGGGCACAAGTGAAGGCAAGGTCCATCCACGGGCTGAAAGTGCGACGACACAGCCTGGTGATGGACACTCGGTGCGTCTCCGCATGCCATGCCCATCTAGGGACCCAATCGCGAAGCCAGTGTTGAAGTGGTCTCAGATGAACAATTTGAGCGGCGTGATAGCAGTTACAAATGTCATATGCCCCAGGAGCCCCTGAAAATCTTCAGTGAGACCACAGATTTAGTGAAAACTGTTCTTTCACCTACCAGGAAATCATCCAGGGGATGGGAAAGGAGCCCAGTTTGACCGCCGCTGTACATGTCGTCGCACGCACTGGTAGGAATACTGCTTTCTTGACGAAATCAGCTTAGCAGAGGCACTCTTCTCTAGTTTAAGGCTCTGAAGCGAAAATCTAAATGCTCGCTTCTCAGCTGCCAGCTGATATACTCTGTTAATGACTAATCACTGGCACCTGTAGAGCTGAGCTCTGCCAATTCATTAGGCATTTTATTAGCGCATTTGCTTACTTTTTAGAGTGATTGGTTGTCTGGCGAACTCCCATATGTCTTTACAAGACACACATTGAAGTTCCCATGAAGGGGAACGGAAACATTTTACAAGAGCATTCAAATTGTGCAGTAAGATTTTTTTATTTTTATGGTTCATGTTAGAATAAGTAACCTTGGAGCTTTATGCTTAGCAGCTGGAATATATTCTGTGTATTCAAGTAGAAGTACATTACTTTTTCTACTTGTCCCTGTTCTTCAAAAATACTAAACCTTACTCATTACATAGTAATTCTTAATTATTAGTACTATTAGTACAAGTGTTATTGGTACTTATTAAATACAGTAGATGCCAGAAGCTATTACATAAATACTAGTACTTTTTTTAGTAGTAACTAATAACTATTTAATTGTACAGTAACAAATTGTACATTTTTGCCATTGACTTCTATTGGATGTGTCAAAGAGAACCCAACAAATTAATTCTAATTAATTACTGTAGAATTGTGACTAGTACAAGTTTGTATATGATACTTATTAGCTATTAGTGCTTATTTCAAATACTAGTACATATTATTATTACATACTAGTGCTTAATCCTTTAGTAATGATTAAGCAAACACATAGAAAACACACATATATATATATAGATATATAGATTCTATTTTTTGTTTATTTCATACTAGATTTATTTATTAGATACTTGAACACATTTATGACATACTAATATGTATTCAAAATCATACAAGTAAACATATAGATTTGTTTACTAAGAGAAAGTATAAGGAAGGAACTTTGCAACTTGTGGTCAAGTATGGTGACCTAATAATAAGTAAATGTAATTTTATTGAAAGTACTGATAGATTGACCTTTGACTATCATCGTGCTTATGTTTTTCACACTGTCTTGTTGATTGCAGATCTACCCGCAGCATACCTTCAGTTGGTCAGTTTCTTCCGGAAAGAATTGGAAAGCTGTAACTTTATCTTAATATATTAAAGATAAACTAAAGACTTTTCAGATAAAAGACAGATGAATTAGCACTCTATAGGCACTTAAGATCAATATGATCACTGTGTACCTGTTTTATATGGTAGGATTTACAAGGAGTTTCATTTAAACTGTATCGCACAAAAATATTATTATTACAGTTGTTTTTAAAAATCATGGAATACTAAAATAAGGAAAATATTGTACTGGAAATATGGTCATACTGTTAAAGAAATCATATTGCATGTTTCCTGTGAGCCAACCATTTTCATGCTATTTTCTTTAAAGCTGCTCATAAAATGCAAAGTTCAACTGATATTTCATAAATATCATATCAAATGCTTTGTCAATAACCTGTAGGAGCATTTCATGCACATCTCACCCCTGTCCTGCTCTGTAATATCCTGCCGGGCATCCGCACGCAAATCCACCCTGTGTGTTTGAGCAGCTGTATCTGCATGGGCTCATAAAGGACCCACACTCATCTACATCCTCACAGCTAGTGGACGCGGGGTCAAAGGTGAAGCCAGATGGGCAGCCACACTTAAAACTGCCCAATGTGTTGAAACAGGAAGCTGAACCACAGTTGTCTGGGTTCAAGCACTCATTGTCATCTGCAGAATAGAGAAGGTGAATTGCAAGGTTAGATTGTAATGAAAGTAATAGTAAGTAAATGATGGAAGATTTTATTTTTTGGGTGAACTAGCCCATTGAACCTTTCTCTCTCAGGTGAGGATCAATGTGTTTGGTGGACGCACACAATGTACAGCTATGGAAATGATTGGTAACACTTTATTTTGAGGGTCCATTTGAGTATTAGTAGACTGTCTGCTTAATATCTGTTAATACTGCTCCTTCAACAGAGATTTAACTGACTATAAAAAACTTTGCAAGTACATGTCAACTTACACTAACCCCAACCCCATCCCTAACCCCAACCTAACAGTCTACTTATAATTATTGAGAATTAGTTGGCATGTAGATGCAATGTAACTAAATTCAAACTGACCAACAAAATAAAGTGTAACCAAATGATTAAATTTCATGTGATATAAAAATGTATATGGTTTATTTTGCTAGCTCGCATTGTTTTTCTTTAGGCAAACTTTTTATCCATATATCTTAATTTTTGAAAAGTTAATCCACTAGAAAAAAGTTCTGCATTTTGAGTGGTGGTCCTTCTCAGTTGACGTCAGTTTAATGTTTTCAGTCACAATATTCTTAACCACATTAGTTTGCCATGAGGGAATGATAAAAAAGAAAGCCCACCCCTACTCAATATACCATTTTTTGCACGTTTGTGTTTGCTCATTAATGATACCATTGCCCAATATTGCCCGGCAACATTTCTTTAAAAGGTGCTAATTTATCATCACCTTTAGATAAAGTAAAACACATATTTACCCAAACCATTCCTAATACAGGAAATCCTGCGAAACTGAGAACTGTCAAGGTGTCTCTTATTTTTCTTTATAACTATATTTCTCATTTTAAATACATAAGGCACCCGCTTCGAATGTTATCACTTGATTGAATGGGCGTTATCAGTGGTTATCAGCTGATAGATATGGGCCAGTAGGGGCCTTCTTCGCCTACTAGTAGGCTCAGAAGGCTGTTATCATCCATCCACATGGTTAATCAGCTGTACTAATAGAGAAGACGCTAGATCCAGATGTGTTTTTACATTACTGTGACGGTTGGGTTTAGGGTTGGGGCAGACGTTAATAAAATACAATTAATGAGAAATTTAATAAATAATATAAAAATTCTCGTTAACTTCCGGCCGCAGCCATATGTGATCTATAGCTGATTAACCATGTGGATGGATGATAACAGCCTTCTGAGCACACTAGTAGGCTCTATCATATCTATATCCATATCTATCAGCAGTGATAACACCCATTCAATCGAGTGATAACATTGGAATTGGCTGTATATGAACAGAAATGTCACTATAGTCTGCTGAAATATAAAATAAAAGTTTGGGTTTTTTCTTAACAAGCTGCAGAATGTAGTTTCATAATTTAATCACAAAGATAGTAAAAGATTAAATGTTTTAACATTGACTACGTGTATCCGCTGCATAAAACATATGCTGGATTAGTTGGTGGTTCATTCCACTGTGGCGACCTCAGATTAATAAATGGACTAAGCCGAAAAGAAAATGAATGAACATTGACTACGTTTACATGGACATCAGTAATTTAATTATTTACCTAAATATGCAAAAGACAATAATATGACTAGGTGTTTGTGAGTTGCTTTTAGAATATTCGTTTCATGTTCTTGTTTTACATGTTATAATAGATTGATTAACATCATTGCATCACCATGCTATCCAATGTTTCCTTAGTTTTGGGTAATTTTATGTTTCAGTTTTACATGTTTTGACTTCAACTGCAGTTCAGCAGTTTCACCTTCTTTCAGCAACATTTCATTCATGCTCATACGACAAACTATGAGCTACTGGATGAGTATGAAATAATGACTGATGAGTAAGAATTGTTTTAATGGAATTTGATACTGCACGCAGAATGAAAAAATTGCAATCATGTTAATAATGCAACAAAATTAGGAATGCTCCATGTGTCTTAATTCGATTTGTGGACTGTAGTCAGATTAAGGTTATCTAAAATCTCATGGTAAACTCTTACCTAATCACAGAATTGTCTTAATCATATTAAAATTTAGGTATTGGTGTCCATGTAAACATACTGATTGTAGGGACATTTGTTTAGGCCCCACAAACAAAGCAACTTATAAACAAATTAAATTACATTTTTGAAAATGTATTAACTCAGTTCAAAGGTTGAGTTGAGTTTAATATAAAACCTATTGTAAATTATGCCTACATAGAAAGTAATCAATATATAATTCTTTAGTTAGATGTCCCCACAAAGTTAGAAAAATGTACGTGTTTGTATACTGACCCACACACTGGTTCCACTGCTGGTGTTGTGTGTAACCCTGTGGACAGCTACAGCGAAAACCTCCAGCAACATTCTGACAACCAAACTGACACCGGTGATCACGCGCGCACTCATCTACATCTGAGAAAAAGAAAAAAACACTATCAGTTTTTACAAATTGGACAGTAGTGGAATAACCATTTTTTTAAAAATGTTGTCGCCAAAACATGTATAGGGCAATGTGGTAGTGCTGCCGCCTCACAGCAAGAAGGTCGCTGGTTCGAGCCTCGGCTGGGTGAGATGGAATTTCTGTGTGGAGTTTGCATGTTCTCCCCATGTTCACATGTGTTTCTTCCGGGTGCTCCGGTTTCCCCCACAAGTTCAAAGATATGCAGTACAGGTGAATTGGGTAAGCTAAAATTGTCCGTAGCGTATGAGTGTGGATGTTTCCCAGTGATTGGTTGCAGCTGGAAGGGCATCTGCTGCGTAAAAAACATATGCTGGATAAGTTGGCGGTTCATTCCGCTGTGGCGACCCCAGATTAATAAAGAGACTAAGCCGAAAAGAAAATGAATGAATGAATGAAACATGTATTGTATCCAGGGAAATTTCTCAAACCCTTTCATTTGTAGTGTGGTTCTGAAAAATCTTAATTTGAAAAGATATATGGCACTTCTCCTTACCCCTATACCACTATGAAAAAAATTTAGAGTAGGACACCCTTTCCCTTTACACAAATGTGCAAAACGAGGACTAAGTAAAAGAGCTATGGGGTAGAATTGGGATTGGACCTAACTTTTCAAGCAAAATGCTTTGAGATGTGTTTAATGTGGAAAGCATTGTCTATATTTCTTAGCAAAGAAGTCAACTGAGGGCACCATGGGCTACTGTAATGTCTTACCAAAGGACTCAGAATGAATCTGTTGGGAGGAGCTGAAACTGCCATTTTGGTCCTATGCATTGTTATAATGCAGCTATTATGTGTTGTTCTATTAATGATAGTGATAATTATTGATATTCAAAAAACACAGATTAAAATGCTTGTTCCTCTGAGCTCAGATAACTGTTCTGTATCATGAAATGAATGATACCTAAAGCTCATAAGTGCTACAAATACCACAGAAGCTGATCTAGCTGTAAATGCGTCCAGAATCCACTGAGCAATTAATACAAATTTTTTTACAGGACACCAGTTGGCAGAGCGCTGTTCCAAGACTGCTGATATAACAGTCCAACATTTATTGGCATTTTTCTTTGTTTGTACTATTGTTTGTTTCAATCGACTGTCATCGCTGTTTATTACTGCTGGGAATTCTTCTATAAAGAAGAATAAAATATTTTGCTTTGATAATATTACCTTCCTGTTTATTGAACTATAGAAAATGTAATGGACTGTTTTCAATCATTCTTCACTTTACATACATATATAAGTGGGGGCTGTTGTTGAATGATTGATTCTGACTGGCTGATTAACATTCTAAATTGTGAAATTATCTGCAAACAAATGCACAGATAAAGTATTTGATCCTAACAAATACCTTGAAATGTAGCATCTGAACAGTGACTTTGAGTGCAGTAACTGTAGTAAAAGTGGAACTCCATTCTCCAGAAAAAAAATAAAATAAAAATTTCTTGTAGCTATATATTTATTCATTTAATATTTTTTATTTTCTAACAATTCAAATGTCATTTGTCCATTATTTCTTGCATATAGTGCAGGACTGTTGAATAATTGGCCGATGAACTTCCTGGATGTGCAATTATTTTCAGATAAACTCAATTCTCATGAAGTCCCATATATATGTTGACTGCATTACAATTTCAAATCACTACTCTGAATAAGGTCAGTTATTTAATAGCCCACAGCCATTTTAAGATACAACAACTGAACAATATATTTAAGTGAACAACTGGACTATAAGCAGAACAGTTGAATTATTCATTGTGGTGGCATCACCACCATAGCTGTGCATTATAATCTAATACCGTCTAATATAGCACGTCATTAATTATTTTAACATATATGTTAGGATCATTAGCTGGAGTACCAAACAGACTTTTATCAAATGAATCAATCTTTAGGAGTTCAGTACTTAAAGATAGATAGAGTTGCTTTTTAGTCAACTATGAAGCAAAGTTATTATAGTTTTGCATTTTTAAATTAGGTTTTGTTTTAATAATATTAAACATTTTGCAGGACATTTGGTTGTTTTAGTTTATCTCATTAATGATTTTGTTAGTTTTACTTTTGTTTTCATTTAGTGAATGATTTTGTTAGATTTACTTTCTTTTTCATTTAGTGAATGTACTTCTATTTATTTCATCTATTTTAGTATATATTCAGTTTCAGTTTAATTAATTCTAGTTTAGCAGAGTTAACAAAGCACGTCCAGTTTAAACCAAAGCAAATTTTACTGTTTACACAGCTTACATTAACTCTTGCGCAAACCTCTTAATAATAACAATAAAACACTGAATACAAAGCCCTGAAAATGCAATGAATATAAGAAAAAAATTATGAATTCAGACAAACATCTTTATATTAAAGGTCATATTGCATGTAATAAACTAGTAAACATTTTTAGCAAAAGCAGAAAAATATAGAACACGTTTTGTATATAACCTTTCCCTTGCTTGTCTGTTATTTCTATTAACAGCCTCAGGTCACATTTTCCACCACAGAATAAGTAATTATACATTTTG
This sequence comes from Danio tinwini, assembly GCA_903798205.1. Lineage (NCBI taxonomy): Eukaryota > Metazoa > Chordata > Actinopteri > Cypriniformes > Danionidae > Danio > Danio tinwini. Next base: position 339,570 of record CAIGQZ010015916.1, read on the forward strand.
AAAACCTTTTTTTTTTTTACTAATTGTTTATTTTATTTTAGTTAATGAAAATAATTTTTGACCAGGAGTATTAGTCTTAGTTTTTGTTTACTAAAAGAAAGAAAACTCAGTTCAGGTTGAGTTCAATAAAGGGTCATGAAACCCCCCTATTTCATTTCAAGTCTACCTCAGAATAAAAAAATAAAAAGCTTCATGATGGGTGTGGAGCACCATGAGCGGAGGGAGGAGTGGTGCGGCCACCAGAGCAGGGCTAAAAGAGGGGAGCAAACAACTGTCAGTTGACTCACAAAATCAGACTACAAAAATCAGACACAAAATGTGAGGAGACCCATGATTTTATAGTTTACAAAGCTAAAATGTAAAGAAATAAACAGTAAGTAATTTAATGACCTGCTACATATACGATTATTTTTTTTTTTCATATACTATTTTTAATTTCATATAATACATACACATAACCACAATTTGTTAATAATATAAATGAGAAGCACTTCTCTCCTCCTGAATCCCTGGGTCTGAATGCAGACACAGTGGATAGCAATGCAGCAGGTCTCTTACCCTATCTATTTCAACCCTTAACCCTGCTGGTAATCCAGAGAACACGGCAGCACGGATATAGGCAACGTGTCTGAATGGTAACAAACTCAACTGATAAAAGACCAAGTCCGCCATTTTGCAACTCTCGTACAGCTCTCCAGACAAAAATGCTTGCTAGACACAAACAGATTTGCTGTATCGGCCCTGACAGCATTGCAAGGAAAACCATGCAACAAATTGATCATGGATCATGGAAACAAATACATACGACTCTTTATGAACAGCTAACTATTGTGAGTCATGCGCAGCCAGTCTCACAGCTTGGCTGGTCTGTCTTCGGAAAGCACGTGCTTTCATAAATAATTAGGAAGCAAGGTCTTCTCATAGGATAAGAAAACTCAGCTAAGAATAATAGTGAGAAACCACACATCATCACTCCACTAGCAGATGCGCGATACGTCACCAATTTTAATCCCGCCCCAAAAATGACTTTAAACCCAGAAGATGAAATTAGCTGACAAAAGCTCAAAATTATTCAGTTTTCCCCAACAATTAAAGCTAACCAGGGCTAATGTTGTCTCAATTGATGCTCAACACACAAATCTCTGAAAAAAAAATAAAAGTACTCGAGGGTTGCTTGAACCTTCAAAGTGCAATTCATGTGCCCATCTCTGTTACAAACACATAATTCATACCATCACAGTTGTGGCCGAGAGAGTCCAGACTGAAGCCCTGTGGACACTCACAGCTAAAGCTTCCCACTGAATTCTGACATGCTCCTTTCAGGCCACACGGTCTTAGCTCTGACAAACATTCATCAATATCTGAAGACAAAAAGAAACATCTTACCATTGTAAGGGCAGAATGACAGACACACTTATTGACATACTGCTTTTTAGTTCATTTATTATTATCATAATTACATGCAAACTACATATAAAACTAATATTTCCAAACAATTGGTGGTTATTTCGGCTGTGGCGACCTCTGGATAAAGTAAGTAATAAGCAGATGCAACATGAGTAAGTGACTATATAAAAAAATTACTTTTGTTTACCAAACATGCTGATGATATTGCATTAGTGGGATGCATAAAGGGTACTCAGTTATTAGATAAGTACTTAAATTTTGTCAATTTTATTAGAAGTTGGACAGCAGTTGGACAGCAGACAGCAGTTCCTTGCAGCTTAATACTAGACTAAAGAAATTAGTTGTGGGACAAACAAATGTTCTGTGAACCTTTGTTAATTAATGGGGAGGAAGTTGAACAGGTGAGTTCTTTTAAATATTTAGGTATGGAAATTGACTTTCACACCAAATTTACTTTTCAAATTTACAATTCAAATTTACTTTTGATCAAGGGCGCAGGTGATGCATTTGACATTGGTGGGGACGGGTGAAAAAGTTGGATTATTATTGTTTGAATTTTTCTTATTATTCAAATTCTGACTGAGGAAAGTTGAATGTACTGGCCAGTTTGTTATTTGCTTGTAGGATTCAGTTTTTAATTTAAAACAAGTTTTAACAGATTTCTAAAAATACATATCTTTTCATATTTCTTTATTCTATGAATTTAAAGTTCTAAGTTCTAATTCTAAATATTTTCATTATTCATAAAACTGTAATATAAAGCGTACAGTTTAAATGCACATTTGTAAATAAACACTTAAAATAGTAAAAATAGTATGGTAAGCAATTTGACAAAATGGTAGGACATATTTTTTTAGTGCATCAAAAAGTGTGGTTTTGATAACTGTCCGACAAGATAATCTAGCAAAAATTACTTTTTAATATGTCACTAAAATGCAATATTTATAGCTTATAATTAAATAGAAAATAAGGTGAATAACTGCAAAAATGTTCAGTGTTTCATAAAAAAAAATCCCCCCTTTAAATAAGCTGGCTACAGGCCTGTGTAATGTTAAAATAATGTTTATTAACTGATAAAGATGGAGTTTTATAAAGTTTTAGCCATAGTGCAAATTAAACAAATAGTTTCAACCGAAATTGGGCATGTTACTCTGAGAGATTAGGAGAACTGAAAGGGATCATATTTAAACTTTTACATTTAGCTGTTTATTCTGCAGTTAATTTTCAGGGCATATTATGCACAGACTATATCAGTCTGCTATATTGTTAGACTGTGCGTTAAAGTGGGAAAAAACATGAGCATTAATATCATTATCATGTTGGGCCCATTCAGTAGTGAACTTGAGGTTATGTGACATACTTTTCCACGAAAAAAGCTCCTCATGTCCACCTTTTTTTTTTGTTGCCGCCATCCTCACTTGTGAGTGTCACACACCTCACACACCTTCTTCTTGCACAGGAAATTCCCCTGAGCAGTTGTTTTGCCGCTGTTTGTATCTAAACGCAGCTACAGCCTCTCACATGACAGCAGAGAAAGCCACAGCCAATCACAATGTTCATATGTGTTTGAGGGCAGTGCAACTCAAGGAGAAAACGTGATTTAACTTTTTCTGCATGTCTAGGTTAATATTGACAGCGCAATTTTTTTAAGTGAATCAAATTATTGGTGGGGACAATTCAATAGTCGGTCGATATTGGTGGGGACGCCTCCCCTCCGTCCATGTTAAATCTACGCCCCTGCTTTTGATAAATACTCAAAGAATGTTTTTTAAAAGGCTCAGCAGTGCTTAGATTTGTTGAGAAAACTAAGAAGTTTTGATATTAAGAAGGACATTTTGACTGTTGTGGATAAATCTGTCCTTACTGGTTTAAAGCCCTCTCTGTTAAAAGCAAAAATAAACTTTTAAGATTAGTAAATGTAGCGAGTAAAATAATTGGTAAAAGACAAAACTCTCACTGATGTATTTATGGCATTTATGGCATGAAAAGAAAAACCTCCAATATTGTGGAAGATTTTTTCCATCCTGTACATGGTTCCTTTAACTAACTTCTGTCTGACAGATGGTATAAAATCCCTTTAGCAAAAAAAGGCTACAGTATGTACAAGAAGACATTTATTCCCACTACTATTGTATTTATGATGTAAGCCTTTGTCTAAAGACAATGTTCTAACCCCTGTGGGGATAGACAATTAAGGTTAGTGAATTGAATTAAATTGTTTTTATCAAGGGATTTGGCATTTACTGTTTTAGTAGTCAAAGGTCATCTGAGAAAGACACATGTTTCACCTCTGCAAGCTGTGTGATGCTGGCTGAAACCTGCTGGACACTTGCATGTGAATCCACCGATGGTGTTCATGCACGAGAACTGGCAGTTGTGTCGTCTGCTCTGACATTCATCCACATCTATAAATGAAAAACTCCAGTCAAGCTACTGCTTTTACCCTGTAGGCAGAAAGACATCTAAAGGACATCTCGACGTATCAAAGTCTAAAAAGTCCACTCTGTCATCAGCTACTGATAAACTCTATTCATTACTCAAATTACACCCCATGTCCTCAATACACAGTCCTTACACAGCCATGTGTACTCTAAACAATGCATTCATTCAGGTCTATCAGGACAAATTAATAATGGCACACCAAAGCAGTAATCAAGCAATGTTAACTGAATGTGGAGGAAAATAGAATCAGAGGAAAACTTTAACATTCTGAACATTGTGTACTGTACAGAATATTTCGTACCTCTGCATGACCTGCTGTCGTCCTGCAGAGTGTACCCACGGGGACAGGAACATGCATAGCTGCCCTCTGTGTTCTTACATATGAAGTTGCAGGGTTTTGGGGACATACCACATTCATCGACATCTGACAGAAACACAATCACACAACCAAAAAAAGCAGACAATAACGCTTCCAAATGTCACATAGATTTAAATGACTGACGGCCATAAAGCAGTGAGTTTTGTGATGTACCAACACATGCGGTTCCTGCAGTGGATGCGACATATCCTGGTTTGCAGTGGCATCTGTAAGAGCCCATCATGTTGATACAAGCGCCATTGGCACAAACACCTGGAATTAGTTTACACTCATCTATATCTGTAAACAAAAAAAGGTTTACTAAGACTGACGGAAAATAAAAAGTTGCTGTTTTCTAGTTTAATAAGGCTAAGAACTTTACTTTAATTCCAGCGTAATAATCAGGGGACTTTGCTATGGTACCATGGCTGCAGCAGGCACAATGACATTATCTAGCCCGGGGAGTATTTTTAGGTGCTGCATAATTTTATTATATTATAGTGATATAGAGAGTTGAACAATTAATCAGATTCATCTATGCTAAGCTAAGATAAAGTGCTCTCGCCAAACCCGGTGATGGGTTGAATGGATTTAAATATTGTAAAACTCAGCTACTTAACTTTTAGGAGGTTGAATCTATTTCCAAAAAAGGTGGATCGTTCCTTTAGGGCAGGGGTGTCAAACTCAATTCCTGGAGGGCCGCAGCCCTGCAGGGTTTAGTTCCAGCCCTGCTTCAACACACCTATCTCCAGGTATCAAACAAGCCTAAAGCACTCAATTAGTTGGATCAGGTGTGTTTAATTAGGGTTGGAACTAAACTGTGCAGGGCTGCGGCCCTCAAGGAATTGAGTTTGACACCCCTGCTTTAGGGTAAAGACTTGATTTTGTCATTTTTTAATTGATTGGATGATTGTCATTTCTTCTACGATCCCATACTAAAGAAATCAAAGAAGTCTTGATAACAGATTATTTAAATGTTTTTGTTACACATGTTCCATGAACCTACTATAGTAATTACAATTAATTGTGTATAATTACATGCATCTAACCATAAACTAACAAGAAACCTTAAAATAAATTGTAATCAAACTCTCTTTTTAATTCAGGTCTAAGGGTTTCTGAGCTAATGATCAAATTCACACCATGTTTTTCTTCCGCTTTTAAACAAAAGAAGATATTTTGAAGAAGGTTGGAAACTGGTAGTCATTTACATGCATAGTAAATAGTTACAAGCTTACCACATTCTTTAAAATATCTGTATGTGTGTTCAACACAGAAAGAAACTCTAAAATGACAAAAAATATTTTTAATGTGTTTTGTGTACTTTTTATATTGTATTATAATAATATTTTATTCCTTAATTTAGTTTTTAAATGCAGGTATGCCTGCAATGCATCAGTTAAAGAGATAGTTTACCTAAACATTTAAATTCATAATTTATTCACTATTTACTTGTTCAAAACTTGTTTGAGTTTCTGTTAAACATAAAAGAAGATATATTTTAATATGCTAATAGCTGGCACCCATTGACTTCTACAGTATTTTTATTTTTTATTTTTTTGCTGTTATAGAAGTGGATGGGTTCTAGCAACCATAATTTTGTAAAAACATTAAAAACTCATAAAACCATTTGAGAATAAATATGAGGTAATTTTCATTTTTTAGGTGAACTTTAATAAGGTGACCGTGCTGACCGACCTGTTCCGTCTATGGCATATCCATGGCCATATGGACAGAGTTTTTTGTAGTTGGCCGTGGCAGGCAGAGGGCAGAGCTCACACTGATCCCCCCACCCATGACCTCCATTACAGCAGCACTGAGACCTGCTGACAGGAACATGACTGCTGGACGACATCTGACACATGGTGTGCAGAACTTCAGTGAAACAGAAGCCTTTCCTGTAATCTGAGAACCAGACATCAGCACAAATTAATTTACATTCTAACAGAGACTTGTATTGTACAAATATGCACATATATGCAGTGGTGTATAACATATCTCACACATTACTACATCCTGCACCTAAGGGGCAAATATTATATGGGCAAAATATTAGGTTTTTAGGTTCGAATTTAGTAAATGTATTTATTAACAGGAACTAAGAATGAACAATACATATACAGCTATTATACATTATTTATCATAGTTCAGCATTTACTAATGCATTATTAAAATACAAAGTCGTGCTTTTTAACATTAGCTATTTATAGTTGCATTGCGAATGCAAAAACTATGGAGCGAGTTTAAAATTTATATATTTGTAAAATAAAATATATACATCTACAACACAATACACTTATACAAAATTCAATTTGTACAGTAAGTTCAAACCATGATTCGTAAATTCACAAATCCAATTTGTAAATAGACAAACTCGTAAATTCTAAAAACAATTGAAAAAATACACAGATCCAATTCGCAAATTCAAAACACAATTAAAAAATACACAAATCCAATTCGCAAATTCAAAAAAGATTGGAAAATACACAAATTCAATTCGTAAATCCAAAAAAGGATTGAAAAATACACAAATTAAATTCATAAATTCCAAAAAACATTGAAAAATACACAAATACAACTTTTAAATGAAAATAAACGATTGAAAAATACACAAATCCAATTTGTAAATTCAAAAAGCGATTGAAAAATACACAAATCCAATTCGTAATTTCAAAACGCCATTCGAAAATACACAAATCCAAATTGTAAATTCAAAAAGCGATTGAAAAATACACAAATCCAATTTGTACATTCATATAACAATTGAAAAATACACAAATTCAAAACGAGATTCAAAAATACACAAATCTAATTCATTTGATGAAAATATGAATGATTTTTTCTTGTAAATTGTCAAATTCTGTATTGTATTTATGAATTGTGTTTTGAATTTATAAATTGGATTTTGTAGATGTGAATTGTGCTGTGCATAAATTCTATTTTGCAATTGTATTATTTTTGATCTGGCTTCGTAAAAAACTGGCAACATTAGTAACATTCATTTACTAGTGTTAACAAAAATGAATAAATATTGTAATAAATACAAAATGTATAGTTTGTTGTTTGTTCATTTTAGTATATACAATTAACCTAATGGAAACTTATTGTAAAGTGTTACAATTTTATTCAAGTTCAAAAGGATTGAGAGGTTCAGTGGAGAGTCTTTACACAAGGTCAGAAATCATTTTAAGGAAGACAGTGAGGTAATAAGCATTATAGAAAGAAGTTCAAGCCATCACAATAAAATTCATTGAACCAAAATAATGTCAAAACAATATATAATTAATATAATATAAAAATATAATATAAAAATATTATTAAATTTCTCTAAGTTAAGTTTCTCTACCATTCTGTCCTTACCATATCTTGCTGAGAATAAAAATGTATGTACCTTACAGTTTTTCTTGATTGCTTTGATGCAGCCATCAACTAAAACTCCACATTTTCAAAACAGGTAAGGCCTAAACAGCAGTGCTCATGGACAAAATGACACATTTTGCTTGCAAAATTCTTTAACTGTGTCAAAACATTTAAAATATGCAACAAAAGCTCATTTTACCTTCAAACAACACAACTTGCAAACAAGTATATGAGCTCTTTTAATCAATCACCACACAATGGACAACAAAATACAGAACTCAGTGTGAATCAGTGTGCCATTGCTTGTCATTGTAGCCTATTGCCCATGCCGTTTGTTGTCTTTCTATTTGGGCTGTCAAATTTGCCTTTTTTTGCAAAGAATTGGATCCAGATAAGAAATGCTTTAATTAAATTTATATTGAATTCATTACATTTTTTCAAACTGTGGCTGAAAACTGAAATACTGTTAAAAAATAATAAAACGCTGTAAATATTAGAGAAAACACAAGTAAAAATACAGTCAAATCTATTGTGAGTAGAAGACATATTGACCTCTTCCATCTATGCTAGCAAAGAACAACACAGAGAGGCCACATTTTTTTCATAAGGTTTGCAGACTAATTGAAGATTTGTGTGAAGGATTGTCAAACCAGTGCTTCAGTGATTTCATACTAATCTTGATAGTTTCTAATAGTTAGAAAAATATGGTTTCTGATTGGTGACCACAGCTACTGTAAAACAATAAAGTTGGGACTGCTTGAATAACATTTGTGTAAACTGGTTTGCAAAATGGTGGGGAAAATGTGTCAACCCAACGAGAAAGGGTTTAAATATTTGCAAGACATGTTTTCTGCTCTGCTGGGATAGTGATGATGAAAATGGAGTGGATCCTAGTTTCTTAAACCAGGTCAAAGCAAACCAGAAAAACTGTAAATAATATTGAATTCATGACAATTTTTTCAAACTGTGGCTGAAAACTGAAATACTGTTACAGTAAAAAAAAACAGACAAAAATAATAAAATACTGTAAATATTAGAGAAAACACATGTAAATCAAAATACAGTCAAATCTATCAGAGTAGAAGACATATTGATCTCTTCCATTCATGCTTGCAAAGAACATCACAGACCGGCCACCTTTTTTATAAGGTTTGCAGACTAATTGAAGATTTGTGTGAAGGAGTGTCAAACCCAATGAGAAAGCGTTTACACATTTGTAAGATGTGATTCTGCTCTGCTGGGATAGTGATGATAAAAATGGAGTGGATCCTAGTTTCTTTAACTAGGTCAAAGCAAACAAGAAAAACTGTAATGTGAGGGAAAAATTATCATTTTGACCCACACTTCTTTTAGCACTCCAAAGCTTGTGTAAAGATTTTGACTGGTACTTCCAAACTTCCAATCTCTCAGTTCTTTGTAATCAAATGTACAATATACAGGTATTATAATGTACATAAAAATATACAACATACATCTGCTATTATAAATAACAAAAAAAATGTAGAATCTCTTTCCTTTTAAAAAATAATTTTTGAAGAGTGCAAACACTACAAACTACTGATGAAATCTTGTGTGGGCTGTATGCGCTGGTTGCAAAACTAGAGGCTGGAGATAATTTATTCTTATGCTGTATAAATCCTTGTTGCATCATCTGAGACTAAACATATACCATCATTAAATTATGATGTGTAATACATGAATTCTAACTACTGAAGTAATGTAAAAGATGTTAACAGTTATGTAGAGAGTTGTAATACTTAATTTGCAATGCAGTCTCAGCTTTATTAACCTAAAATGAATTATTAGATGAAATTCTACGAAAGAGATGCAGTTTATAATGTTTTTCAACAAGGGATATATCATTCATTTACACCCCTAGTCATTCATCGAGCACTGCAACTACATTCAGAGAGAAAAAAAACAAGAGTTTTACCAAGACATTGTGTGGCTGAAGAGTCAGTTTTGAACCCAACACCACATTCACAAGTGTAGCTGCCAACAGTGTTCACACAACGGCCATTCTCACAAACACCAGGCTGAGTCAAGCATTCATTTTCATCTGTAAGGAGAAAAAAATTCACACAAAAAATGTAAACCATTAAAAGAGCATGCTTTTCCAGTCTAGTGTGAACCAAGTCTAGTTTGTTAACCCCGCCATTCCTATGCCCCAAAAACTAATTACGTTCCTAATAACACTGTTAAGTAATGCTCTTTAGACCCCTAATCATTTAGCATATACACAGTAATTGTGTTCTGTGTTCATTGTGTAAAACTTTGTTATCATGACTAATTATTTGGTTAATACTGCAACTGTTAAAATAAGCAACATGTACTGCTTCAGCCAGTACATGTAAAGACCCTTCTGACGTTTGCTAGAGAGCATTTGGATAATCCAGAAGATGATTGGGAGAATGTCATATGGTCAGATGAAACCAAAATAAAACTTTTTGGTAAAAACTCAACTTGTCTTATTTAAAAGCGAAAGAACACTACTACTGTGAAGCATGGGGGTGGAAACATCATGCTTTGGGTCTGTTTTTCTGATGACTGATCCGTGTAAAGGAAATAATGAATGGGGCCATGTATCATGTGATTTTGAGTGAAAACCTCCTTCCATCAGCAAAGGCATCGAAGAGGAAACATGGCTGGGTCTTTTAGCATGACAATGATCCCAAACACACCACCTGGGCAACAAAGTAGTAGCTTCGTAAGAAGCATTTCAAGGTCCTGGAGTGGCCTTGTCAGTCTCCAGAAGTCAACCCCAAAAAAAACCTTTGGAGGAAGTTGAAAGTCTATGTTGCCCAAAACATCACTGCTCTAAAGAAGATCTGCATAGATGAATGGGCCAAAATACCAGCAAAAGTGTGTGAAAACCTTGTGAAGACTAAAATGTCTGACCTCTGTTATTGCCAACAAAGGGTATATAACAAAGTATTGAGGTGAAATTTTGTTATTGACCAAATGGTTATTTTCCACCATAATTTGCAAATAAATTCATAAAAAATCCTACAATGTGATTTTCTTTTTCTCATTTTGTCTCTCATAGTTGAGGTTGTTGTCTATAATGAAAATTACTGGCCTCTCTCATCTTTTTAAGTGGGGGAACTTACACAATTGGTGGCTGACTTAATACTTTTTTGACCCACTGTACCTTCTCCATAAAACTTTCACTTAGAGGTCACTCAGGCCAGAACACTGAACCATTTCAATGTCATGTACTGTACTAAAATCACTTACACTACTTGAACGTTAAAATAGGATGTCACAGTTTCCCTAGTGTCCACCCTTCTGCAGTGTGTATGATTCGAATGAGCATGTCTGGATTCATAACGCACTCTGATTTCAAATTGTGTATTTGTTAAATGCTCTGTATTGAAAACAAATGCTTTTTGTGTGCAATTAAAATTTGTGGTTGTTTTCCATTTCTTTCACTTTTTCAGATAAAGAAAAATGCAATCTGGTAAACGCATGATTGTGTGCATGATATTGGACTTGTTTTTTAGCTTTTTTCCCCTTGTTCACAAAGTTTACAGAGTTTACCACACAGATACAGCTGACAATAATCTATTGTTTAAATAATTTTTCCATTGAGATTTGCGTGTTTAAATCAGAAAGGAAATAATCCATTAAAATTACATTCATGGATTGTAAAAGTAATTCTTAGTTCTAGTGTTTAGTTCATTTAAAGTGAGCATGACTCACTTTGACTGACTGACTTTATTTACATTTATTAATTTTCCTTCGGCTTAGTCTTTCCATTCATCAGGTGTTGCCACAATGGAATGAACCGCCAACTTATCCAGCGTATGCTTTATACAGCAGATGCCTTTCCATCTGCAACTTAGTACTGGGAAACACCTATACACTCTCACATTCACACACATACACTATAGCCAATTTAGTTTAATCAATTCACCTATACCACATGTCTTTGGACTGTTGAGGAAACCGGAGCACCCAGAGAAAACCCACGTGAACACAGAGAGAACATGCAAACTCCACATAGAAGTGCCAACCGACCCAGCCGGTAGTCAAACCAGAAACCTTCTACCTGGGAGGCGACAGTGCTAACCACTGAGCCACCATGCCACCCCCAATCCTCATTATTCATTCAATCATTCATTCATTTTCTTTTCGACTTAATCCTTTATTAATCTGGGGTGGTCACAGCGGAATGAACCGCCAACTTATCCAGCACATGTTTTACGCAGCCGATGTCCTTCCAGTGGCAACCCATCACTGGGAAACATCAACACACACTCATTCACACACAAACACTACGGACAAATTAGCTTTTCCAATTCACCTGTACCACATGTTTTTGGACCTGTGGGGGAAACCGGAGCACCCGGAGGAAACCCACACATCTTGATTATATAAACACAAAAATAGTAATCTATTTTTTTTTTTAAATAAATGAACTAACATTAAATAAACAATGAACAATTTTTTTATAAGTTTTATTCACCTTTGTTAACATTAATTAAATCACACTGCATTAGCTAATGTTAACAAGCATGAAAATGGATTTGAATAATGCATTAGTAAATGTTAAACTATATGACTAATAAATACTGTACAAGATTGTTCATGGGCAGCACAGTGGTTCAGTGGTTAGCACTGTCGCCTCACAGCAAGAAGGTCGCTGGCTCGAGTTCCTGCTGGAAAAGTTGGCATTTCTGTGTGGAGTCTGCATGTTCTTCCCGTGTTGGCGTGGGTTTCCTCCGGGTGCTCTGGTTTCCCCCACAGGCCAAAGACATCTGCTATAGGTGAATTGAATTAACTAAATTGGCCGTAGTGTATGAGTGCATGTGTAAATGTGAGAGTTTATGGGTGTTTCCCAGTACTGGGTTACGGCTGGAACAATAGGTGGCGGTTCATTCCGCTGTGGTGACCCCTGATAAATAAGGGACTAAGCCGAGGAAAAATTTATGAATGAAGATTGTTCATAGTTACAGTAGTTTATGTTAGTAAATACATCAACTAAAATGAACTAATAGACCATTATTTTAAAGGGTTACCAATATTTCTTAATTAGTATCTTGTCTCTATTAGTATCAGTTAAAAAAATTACATTTTAAAATTACATTTTACCTTGACAGGCCTCATCATTCATCCTGCGGATCATACCAGTCGGACAAACACACATGAATGTGCCAATTAGGTTGTTACATTCCATTCCTCTGGAGTCACAGTTATGAAGATCTTCTGCACACTCGTCCACATCTGTACATAAAGGAGATCACATGGTTTTTGCAGGTTTCTGTAGACTCACACAGGGCTAAACACTAAGGATTTTTTTAATGGCACATTAAAAATGTCCTTCATTCATTTTAAATAATGTGTTGCTACATGTCCTATACATAATGTTTCTTTAAAAAAAATCGAAAGCTTTAAAAACTATAATAAATGGATGAACAAGTCTGTCCAGGTCAGTGTCCCCACCAGGTAGCTATTAATACATTGAAAACTCTTTTTCAAATGTAATTGTAAGGAAGATAATTAAACTATATTGGTAAAATTTTTACTTTTGTTAAAAATTCTATTGAGATGGATTGTTGGTGATTGGATGGGTGTTGGCCCGATTGGGTAGCTTTACATAGAGATAGGAAAATTAAGACCTGTTTAAAATGATTTAAGACTTACAACACAATATCTGTGTTGTAAGTCCTTAAGGCCTTAAAAAGTCAAGTATTTAAGACTTTTTAAGGTCTTAAGGACTTTTTTGTCTTTACAGACACTGTGGACACCCTGGATAATCTTCACAACTACTACTTTTTTAAATACTGCATTCATCTACATAATCAAATAAAATAAAATATTACACTCATCTACATTTACTTATACTGTGATCTGTGATATGGTTTAAAAAGTTATATGGTTAAAATCATTGATTATTAATGATATTTCATACCTTGACACATGCGTCCATCCTCTCTTAGTGTGTAACCAGATGGACAGCTGCATTCGTAACCCCCGAAAGTGTTAATGCAGCGAAATGCACAGAGCAAAGGATTCTGACCACATTCATTCACATCTGGAAATCGAAAATGATACACAGTCAGTCAAGGACAGAGTTTGAATGGTCGCTTAGGTTAAATCAGACAGATACACGGCAGATAAAAATCAGCTATCATGTGCAATAACTATATATTGACTTATTTTGAATCATTTATTTGTTTGCTACGTTTGAATTATATTTAATTCATAGAGGCTTTAAAAAAAATATTGATACTGATACTTAAAGGTTTTATTAATTACTCTCATGCCGTTCCAATCCCCTGAAACCTTTGTTCATGTTTAGAACACAAATTTAGATCAAATTAGAAAACAAATACATTCTCAAAATATTACACGTGACTTCAGTGGTTTAACCATCATAATACAAAACTGTGAGAACACATTTGTGTGACAAAAAAAACTAAAAAATGACTTCATTCATCAATGTTTTCTCTTCCATGTCAGGTCAGGGTACACGTTTACTAAGAACAATACCACATATTTGCCATTAGAGTCAGCAGTGCAATACAAAAGCATCATATTGCCTGTAGTAAAGACACACCCTGACCTGACATGGAAGACAATGGCAGACAAAGATTTTTACCTAATTTATTTATTTTTTGTTTTTTACCTAAACCTGTTACCTCATTGTGGTCTATAGGAGCACTCGGATTTTATCTAAAATATGTTAGTTTGTGTTCTGTAGATGAACGAAGGTCTCTAGGGATTAAAATGACATGATGGTGTGTAATTAATGACAAAATTTTCATTTTTGAAGTGAACTAATTCTTTTACTTGACTACTTGTATCTAAATTTACTAGGTTTTGGGTAGTATTAGGAAAACCTATTTTTAGTGCATCTGAAGATGTTTAAATAAAGCTGTCATGTCAGATGTTTTTGTCAATTGACCTTCACAGCTCATCATCGGTCCAGGCTCAAACCCCTCCTCACACAAACACTCAAATGCCCCGATCACATTTGAGCATGTACCGTTTCCACATGGGTTTCTCACTGAACATTCATCGATATCTGCAAAAACGAGAGATCAGAAAACGGTGTCCTTCAACATTGACTAAATCATTTGTGAAATAATTAGTACTACACCAGCTTCCTAACACAATTCTGCTACCTGCTTGATATATCAAATACGTCCTACAATTCTGTTATCTGACTTTTATTTTTGACTGTTCATCCTTGTTATCCTTAGATACAATCTACATTATATAAAGCACTACTATATACAAAATAAAGGTGACTTGTCAAAACTGCTGTGAGGTGACAGCGCTGCTCACTGAGACACAATGGCTCAATAGACAAAAAAAATGTCAAGTTTATATCAGTGGAGAAACAAGCTGCTGAGCCCTATGAGGAGATCTGAATACTGTCAGTCATTTGCACCCAAAAAGTGACAAAAAGTGAGTCATTTGGTTACAAAGATACAGCAGTTGCTGATTTCTGGAAAGAAGAGTTTCAGCATTATGCAAGTGAGAAGTGTCATGATACAGTAACTACCAATAGGAGTGCAGACAGCAATTTGTCTACAATAAGATACTATAGTATATAATATATGTATTTTTTGCATGACATTCTACACTCTAACAGTGCTAAAACCACTGCCAGTCACAAAATGTCAGTCATATACAGTATAAACATATATGTATTCACCACTATGGTGATATTTTTCATCTGTGGGAGATAAAAGAAGATCAATGCTTTGTTTTTAATCACCATTTTTGTTATTAACCATGAATATCCACACAACAAATATACCCTAAATGGCTCCATTAATATTTCTTATCTCATCACATTCAATTATGAATGACATGAAATGCACAAAAAACCCTTTTTTATATCAAAATAGTTTAAGGTGCAGTATGTAAGTTTGACACCCAGTGGTTGAACTAGGTATTGCACTCATGGATCAGAATAAACGCAAGCGCGGGATGCCAGATTGAGTACAGGAGCGAGTGATTTAAACCATGTTCTAAATAAAAGCAACAACGTGCAATAGAAGGAATATTTTCCATATTAAAAGGAGTTTTGGTTCTAACCAACACCTTGAATTGATATATTAGAAACGGCTTCTATTTCTCACAGCTGAACAACAGAAACCTGTGACAGTGATCACCTCACACGTTGTGTGTTTTATGCAGTGCTAAATGCTAACAATGTGAGTTTGAATAGATTCTAAACCTTACCGTTTCGTGAGTGAGTGCATATTCTGTGCTTCTGAAAGGCTGTATTTAAATTTATGTCGTGTTTCGTCTGGTGCAAACAGCCAAACTGCTGTTTGTGTGTTGTCAGGACACAACATTACAATGTAACCTGCTCACCTAATGTTTACGTTCGTAATATTTATATAATTTGCTAATTAATAACCTCATGTGGAACTGAATCTGTCTCATTTCGACATCTGATACTGTCCATTTCGGTCATGGGCGCATGCTTTTAGAGCTTTTCTGAATGAATGAATGAATAAAATACACTGTTTCCCAAGAAGGCAACCCGGGGTGCTGAATTATAATTGGCTAAACTGGCATTGTGCAGGTTAACTTTACCTAAACAAAGACAGCGTTCCAGCACGGGAAAAAAATTTTCAAAGCAGAATATCTGACTTTAGCATTGTTTTTCAGTTAAACAAGTATGTTCACTTCGGATGTTTCTTAAATATCTGCAAACATATTATGGTATTTTTATGCTATAGAAGAGTCAAAAACTTACATACAGCACCTTTAAACTAGTTGATTAATATACAACACACCGTTGGTCCTTTTTAATTATTATCATAAAATATCATTAAGCATTACATTTTTACACACTTGTGCCTTATCTTGCACTCTTTCACGCTGGAACTTGTGTTAAAATTCTGTGAAAAATAATGTCATTACAGACATTGTGACACAAATAAACACTGTTAGGACACTATTGCTGTTATAATAAGATCTATGTTTATTACAGCCAACATTTTAGCAACGTATCTTCTTTTCAGATTGTTACAAAACAAATGTGAGTAAATAATTAAAGAAAAAGTTACCAATATTTCTTGAACAAAATAATTTGTATGCAGTACATGCAAGCAAAATTACTTTTGAGGTTACAAATGGTTTATTTAAACTGTTTTCTTTTTGTTGTTTTCTTACCATCACAATGTGTTCCTGTGTAGTCAAGAGTGTATCCTGATGGACACTCACAGCGAAAGGAGCCGTCCATGTTGATGCAGCGACCGTTCACACAGATCTCTGGATTCTCCACACACTCATTTAAGTCTGAAAAACAGTGATACACCATGTCAATTCTGTGAACTAAGGTATAATTTTTTCAAAAGCAAAATACTATTATTATTTAATTACTTAATATTCATTTTTCTAAAATCATTTATAGACCTTAAACAGAGGAGCATCTTTAAATTTTTGACAAGTATGGCTGTGAAAGATAAACATGTATTATCAATGGATTGTACTGTTGTTTAAAAACATACTGACTTACAAAAACCTTCAGTTTTGAAAGTTGCAAAAAACATGTCACCTACACAAAAAAATGGTAATACTAATAACTACACACTATGAATAATTTATTAAGCATTAGCAAATAGTTAATTATCGGTCAAGTATTAACTACATTGATAGACGTTAGTAAGCCGTTTATAAATACAACGGTAACACTATAATAACTACACACTGAATCATCTATTAAGCATTAGCAAATAGGGAATTCATTATCTGTTAAATATTAACTCTACATTAATAGATGTTAGTAAGCAGTTTATAACTGCAGATACAAATGCTGCATTTTTGACTTTTAAGCACATATATGATGTGCTTAATGATTGTACTTTTATACTTTGTTAATAATTATTTTTCATTACTAAATTAAGTACTGCATCATTCACAAACCAGTTATTTGAGAGAAGTTGCTGGTTTTTAAAGATTATTAAGAATGAGTGAGTAAATAATTAATAAACTATTCAAATTAACATTTATATATATTATTATTTAGGCATATACTAATAGTTACTTTGTATGTTAATAAATGCTTTATTAACTCAACTTCATCCAGTTTTGTGACCTAATTTAAAGTGAGGATTATTTATGCTTTATAAATCCCTTATAAATGACAATTAAAAGCTGTTATATTCTAAACAGGAAAAAAAAAAAAATTACTTTATTAATTTATAATTATTTGAAGATTAAAACTGTACAAATAAAAATAAAACTTTGCAATTTTATCTAAAATAAAATTACCGTGCAGTTTAAACGTTGCTAAATAACATTGAAATGTTGCATCATAATACAGTATATTGTTAAATTATAAAATTTTTGTTGTTTTATCCAATTTTATTTAATATTTTGATACTTGCTATTCAACAGTGTTTTTAATTTTAGATAAGATTGCAAAGATTTTTTGTTCATTTGATACTGAGCCTTTAATTGTCCTTTATTATGGATTTATAAAGCATAAATAGTCCTCAATTTATATTAGGTCACAAAACTGCATGAAATTGAGTTAAGAAAGCATTTAGTAACATACAAATTAACTTTTAATATATGCTTAAATAATAAAATTTAAATGTTGATTTGAATAGTTTATTATTCATTTACTTAAACATTCTGAATGTTCTTAACCCCTCCCCCCCTCCCTCCCCCCAACTGCTCTTAAATACAAATGGCTTGTAAATAATGCAGTACTTGATTTAGTCATGAAAAATTCATCAGTAACAAATTATGAAAGTACAATTAATAGGCACATTTTAAATGTGCTTATAAGTCAAGAATTAGAGCATTTGTATCTGCAGTAACAAACTACTTACTAACGCTTATCAATGCAGAGTTAATGCTTAACAAATAATGAATTGACTATTTGCTAATGCTTAATAAATGACTTATAGTGTGTAGTTATAAAGCGTTACCAATACAACTACAAATGCTGTTTTCTTGACTTGTAAGCACATTTATAATTTGCTTAAAGATTGTATTTTTATACTTTATAACTTATTAATTGTTCAGTACTAAAGTCAGTATTGCATTAATTACAAACCATTTGTTTTCAGGTGAGTTGGTGGCTTTTAGAATCATTTAGAATGAGTTAGTAAACGATTAATAAACTACTCAAATCAACATTTATATATATTATTCTTCAGGCATATAATGATGGTTACTATGTATGGCAATAAATGCTTTATTAACTCAACTTCATGCAGTTTTGTGACCTAACGTGAGCACTATTTATGCTTTGCAAATTCCTTAAAAATGATAATTAAAGGCTTAGTATCAAATGAACAATAACTGTTTGCAATCTTACCAAAAAAAACTAACTTAAAACTTTAAACATTGCAGAATAACAGGAGTGACAAAATAAGATTTTCCTGCTTAGGCTATAACTGAGCCTTTAATTATCATTTATAAGGGATTTAGAAAACATAAATAGTCCTCACTTTAGATTAGGTCACAAAACTGGATGAAGTTGAGTTAGTAAAGCATTTATTAACATACAAATGAACTATTATTATATGCCTGAATAATAAGATATATTGTATGAATGTTAATTTGAATAGTGTATTAATCATTTACTTAAGCATTCTGAATGATCTTAAAAAACACCAACAATATTTAAATAACATTTGTAGTGCAATGCTTAATTAATTAGTGAAAAAAAACAATTATTAACAAAGTATGACAATACAATCATTAAGCAAATTATAAATGTGCTTATAGGTCATATAAGAAGACATATAAGAGTCTTATGAAAATATAGCATTTGTAGCTGTATTTATAAACTGCTTACTAATGTCTGTTAATGTAGAGTTAATACTTAACAGATAATGAATTAACTATTTGCTAATTCTTAATAAATTATTCAGAGTGTGTAGTTATTATGATGTGTTACCAAAAAATATGTTAATTAACAGTAATTAACAGTGTTTTCCATTTATTTACAATTGTGAATTGCATTATAGGATCTTAATCTCTGCTCTATCGACTTTTGATGTTAAAAACTCTACATTTTTACAAAGAGACTTATTGACATTTAAGTAGTTTGAAAAAAAATTATGTATAAGAAATAATAAATAAGTCAGATATTTATGATTTTGTACCTTAATATACAACACCAAGACAATATATCACTTTTTTAACCATTAAAAATGTTTTTTAAAAAGTCACCTTTTCTACCTTTTCAAGGTTAAAAATTGTTGAAAAAAATTTATCAAGGTCCCACATCCTTTACTAGCTAAATCGAGTACTAGCCACATCCTTTACTAGCTAAATCGAGTAAAGGATGTCGAGCCTTCTCATATATGGCCCCTAAACTCTGGAATAGCCTTCCTGATAATGTCCGAGGCTCAGACACACTCTCACTCTTCAAAACTAGATTAAAGACATATCTTTTTAGCAAAGCATACACTCAGTGCATTACATAGCGGTATGACGCATGATGTGCCCCACACACGATTTTGCTTCTTGTTTATATACACTATGAACAGCAGCTACGCTAATTATTCTCCTTATTCTGTATTTCCACCTGGGGGTACTCATCTCGAGACCCTCAGACTATGCAGTGCCACTGATGCGATCCAAGACCAGCGACGAGACGATCCCAAGGTTTCCGGACCAGGCCGTATCCTGAGCTGCTGCTGTGGTGGTCATGATGGAGAGCATAAGACTGATTCCTGTGATGCTCCAAGGTCAGACGTGTCTTCACGGAGGTCCAGCTACTGCGCCTAGACTGCAGCTCTGCACAAGACGTTTGGCCATAGGAGAAATGGTCGTGCCCAACTGAGCCTGGTTTCTCTCGAGGTTTTTTAAATTCTTCACTTTCGCCAATTGGTGAAGTTTTTTCCTCGCCGCTGTCGCCACTGGCTTGCATGGTTCGGGATCTGTAGAGCTGCGCATCGATGGAATTGCTCCTCAGTGTTTGGACTCTCAGTAGTGATTATTAAACCACACTGAACTAAGCTAAACTAAACTAAACTTAAACACTGAAAACTGAACTGACACTGTTTCAATTCACTATAAACTTCCATGTGAAGCTGCTTTGACACAATCTACATTGTATAAGCGCTATACAAATAAAGATGAATTGAATTGAATTGAACAATGCAATTTAAAACATAAATAAAAAATAAAATAAATAAAAACAGAAAAACTGATAATGTACAGATATAGTTTTACAGTGTAGGATACTTAGTTAATGTCTCTGTAAATTATAAGTCCACTCATGTTAAATTCTGTTAATTCAATAAAATAA
Organism: Danio tinwini; assembly: GCA_903798205.1. Lineage (NCBI taxonomy): Eukaryota > Metazoa > Chordata > Actinopteri > Cypriniformes > Danionidae > Danio > Danio tinwini. The sequence goes on from CAIGQZ010015916.1 coordinate 360,380, forward strand.
TAATAAATTAAATATGACATCTAACCTGAATACATTTAATAGAGCCTAAACGTGTTGTCCACAGTATTGTCTTTACCTACACGTGTGTCCCCAACACCAGGAATGATCCCATGACCAAACGGACACAGATCCTGAAATGCCGCTGACAACACACAAAATACGAAACTGTGATTTTAGGTCTGGTGTTGTGGTCTTAAATTTGATGATGATGGTGATCTTTGGTACCATTCTGTTCTTTAGGACACAGCTCACACGGGTCGCCCCAGCCCTCTTTGGCCATGATACTACAGCAGCACTTGGCTTTGGTGGTGTTAAACGCCTGCGGGACAGAGCACTTGCCATTCTCAAAGCGTGTGAAACAGAAGCTCTCTCTAGTGTCTAACACAAAAAACAGCAAACATATTGTTAAGAATTATTCAAAGGGTATATGAATATGAAGATTTTATGCATGCTGATTAAGTGTCATTAGCTAGTTTGAGATGTCATTGTTATGACAACTTGACACCAAATACATCACAGCCTATGTTTGTCTTTGCCATGTCAACTTGATATTACCATACACCATAATTTGTCATAAATCTGGCATAAACGTGATTGTCACATAGACATTATAATTGTGTCATGTATATTTTTCTGATAACATTGTCATTAATATTTAATTACATTATTGATAAACTAAATTTGTACCATCGTAGTTACAAAAATTTATGACCTTATAAAATTATTTTTACATACTTTATAATTACAATTGCCTCATGTCAATGATGTTTATGACAGAGTTATGACAAGTTATGTTGTCTTGATACTGTCAAGTTGTCATGTACATATATTTTATGTCTAGTTGACATAAAGACATCCCAAACTAAAATGATATAAACTAAATGATATGTCATATGATTATAAACGTTTCATGACAGTCTTATGAACACCCCCTTAAAGTAAAGTGTTACCTTAATAACTACTAATTTTAGGTCCCAGACATATTTTCCTGTTTAAATGTAGTAAGAGTGTGGGATAATTGTGATGAATTACCATAACATCTGCGCTTATTTTCTGACAGCACAAATCCTGGTTTACACACACATTCAAAGCTGCCCAGACTGTTAAAGCAGGTCCCATATGTACAGATCCCAGGCTCCTCCGAACACTCGTTTACATCTGAAACACACATATGTGAATTTCAATAAGCTTCTGTAATCATATTTTTATGTTCTTCTTAACCTGTACGATTTTCTATATGATGCAAAAGCACAAAAAGATAATGAAGAGTCACAATGCATATAAATTGTGTACTATATTCAGTATATTGTATTTACAAGTGTTTGGGATCAGGTTTTAATTCACTATATATTAAATTCACAGTAATATCTGTCCCTTCAAATCAAAACCAAAAAAGGCGATTGGTGATGATGAAAGAATCATTTAGGCCAGTTTTGCTGGTCAAGCAGAAAACAAGCTATTTTAAAGATAGGCAGAATGCCAAGCTTTAAAGTGAATCTTGGCCTGTTCTCAAATAAGTTTTTTTCTTTTTTATTCCTTTTTTATCCTTTTTGTTATCTTTTTTTAACAGTGCTTTTTCAGTTTGTAGCTCAAACTTATGCAGATTCATACAAAATCAAAATGACGTAAAGATTTATGACGTGAATGATATGGTAAATTAAGTATTCCTTTTAAATAAATTCATATTCTTCTTCACAAAGATTCAATCAACACTTTTAATTGAAGCTTGAAATTTACATTTAATAATAAAGCAAGAGCTCTCCTTACAAAAACAGTGCATATTATTACAGTAGTGTACTTCTTTTAACCAACAAAAAAAGAAGTTTATTCAAGTGTATTATTATTATATTTCTTTCAAACTAAAAAAATTAAGTAGACTTGTATGTACTAACCAGAAATATATGTTATATTTGTAATTAAGTATACTGGACTTACACTGACAGAAAATTTTTAAAATATTTGACCTATACTTGTTCATTGACATACTGTATGCTCAAAATTATTAATTACCTAGTTTAAGTATACTTTGTTTGTTGTATACAAATGTACTTTTTTGAATGAGTGGGCTATTACATTATTTTCACATAATGTTGCATACTCCCCCAGGTTCAGTGGTAGAGCTAAAATTTAGTTTAAGATTAAACTGCATTTTTTGAGCTGTAATAACTTGTAGTTGCAGATCTTAAAACAGACATGTCTCATTGTTTTGCCTTAAGATAATGCACCCTAATTTAACTACATATTTGAAAAAAAAAAAATATATATATATATATATGCAACGGTAAGTATTCTTGCAGCCAGACTAATTAACAATTATGCCTACATCAAAAGTGTTATTAGCTAACTTTGTGAACTAATCTTAATTTGGAAGAGCTAGTTTTGTGCTAGGCATATTTTAATATTTTAATAAAATGGATGAGGCTTTTATACTTGACGCATTCGCTGTTGTGATATTCTTTAAAACGACAGGGGCCGGTCAAAAGAAACCCACTATAAAGTCAGACAGATAAACAGAGAAGTAGGAAGTTTCTGGAACTACGTCATATCATTAATATTGTTCAAGATTTTAAAACTAATTATTTTATATTATTTTTATTATTTATTTTAATGATTACAAAGTTGGGTGACGGGGTGGCGCAGTGGGTAGCGCTCTCGCCTCACAGCAAGAAGGCCATTGGTTCGAGCCTCGGCTGGGTCAGATGGCATTTTTGTGTGGAGTTTGCATGTTCTGCCCGGGTTCGAGTGGGTTTCCTCCGGGTGCTCCAGTTTCCCCCACAAGTCTATAAAAACATGCACTTTAGGTGAATTGGGTAGGCTAAATTGTCCGTAGTGTATGTGTGTGAATGAGAATGTATGGGTGTTTCCCAGTGATGGGTTGGAGCTGGAAGGGCATCCGCTGCGTAAAACATATGCTGGAATAGTTGGCAGTTCATTCCGCTGTGGCGACCCCAGATTAATAAAGGGACTAAGCAGAAAAGAAAATGAATGAATGATTATAAAGTTTTATAATCATTCAAGATTTTTTTTAAATCAAACTTTGATGCATCACTTGCTTTTGTTTATATCTCGGACAGTTCTACCCATTAAAGTTAAATATCAATAACAAGAGAAAATGGGTTGCTCTACAATTATATATATTTTTTTTATTATGGCAAGAATAAAAGCAAAAAAATAAAACTTTTTCTATTTTATTTTACCCACTCTACAATTCACATATACTGTCTGGCTAGTTTCTGTCCTATACTTATAAGCTGAAAAGGCAATAATTGTCCAACAATCCTGTCTATTATCCCCAATAAAGCCTAGAAATTGGGCATCAATAGGCCTATACTGTAAACTGATAGGTTCAAATATTATTTTCCAGTTATCAAAGACATAACTTGTTACTTAATTTTAGTTTGTAGCTGTTACATTGTTTTAACTTCAAAATTATACATCAGTGTAAAACCTATAAATGGTGGATAAACATATTATGTAATATTAAAACCACTCGGGTCTGCACTTTTGCCATGGCATCTTTTTTGTTTTAACAAACTTATCCCTCAGGTTTTTCCAAGCTTTTTAACAAAACACTTTCCTTCTTTCCATGGCTGTTGCAATTTCTAGCCAAGAATTATTGGTAATCTAGTTATCTCTATGATGATCACGCATGGACGGATCATAAAGATGTCTGTACAGTCATACCTGTTTCAGACAAAATCTCTACAAAGTGATTCATATTCAACTCAAATCAACCGCAGTGCCTGCGCAAACTGTTCACCTGAAATTTGTACAAGCCGCCAGCCAAAATCATGTCGCACCCAAAGCGATCCTCCACAAACACAGCAATGACGTCACATTCGCCGCGCACACTGAGTTCAATAACAGACAGCTGATTGGCTATTGCATGTTGGTCTCATTTGTAGTTGTAATACCCCAAATTACATTTGCAACAGCAAGCAACAGCAACAACAAAGAATTTTAATGAGCATTACATCTGAGGTCTTATTGCCTGACATGAGGCAATAAGACCTGTGCAAAAATATTTAAGACCTAGAACAGAGAATTTAAGACTTTTTAAGGCCTAAAATTTAGATTTTTAAATTTTAGACATTTTAAGACCCCGCGGAAACCCTGTTATATGTGCTAATCTTATAGTATACGTAGTTTACTTAAAGTATATGCCTAGGAAAGTTCATTACATGCTTGATTTGTGATATTAAAGTGTAGTTTATGTTTTGTGTTAAAATCATTACAAATAAATTACGAGTATACTGTATATATAGTATATACACATTATTTCTGAGTAAAAATTTTTATATTAACTTAAATATATAACTTAATAATAATTTTAAAGTGTTACACTTACAGTACACATAAAGTATGATTTTATACACTCAAAGTGGGCCAATTTAGTCCCAAGTGGCATTCAAGTAGTATAATTACATGTATACTACTAGTACATATGTTAATACATAAAGTATGCTTTAAGTACTTATACATTACTTAAATATACTTATAAAAATTCATTTGGAGTACAGTATACTTATTTTTCGTAAAGGTGGCAGCCCTGTGATAGCCCTGGCCAAGTTCCCACCAAACATGCTGGAAGTCCTTTGAGCTCAACAATTGTATCTATGAAAGAATGTGTGTTTTGTTTTTCTTTTGCCAAAGCTTAATCTTTCAATTTTATGCCCAGAAACTAATAACTGATAGTTTTAACTACTAAACCCAGTGCCGAATCTGAAGCACAAATTTATACTGCACTGTGCAAGCAGTGCACTTTCTGTTGCATTGATTTTAAGAGGACTTCCACTGCTCTGATTAGTGATAATTTGGCTCGTTCATCATCCTGATTACTGCTGTAGCTACTGAAAAATGTTTGTCCAGGTTGGAACAGTGATTGTCTAGTTGAGGGCCAGAAAACCAGCTTCCCATGCCGGTCCACTAACACTCCTGTTTTTCATTCTGAAAACCAGCAAGCTATGAAAAACTGAGAATGTTCTGGGGTTCACAGGAAATTTCCTATCATGTTCATCTATTAGAAAGAGATTAGAGCATGCATTTGGCAAATGTATAATTATTTATTTATTTATTTTTTACTTTTTTGCCAGTGATCACAGGTGTATTCACTATTGTCACTTTTGAAGAGATAAGTATTGCTACAGTACTTCTAAAGTGATTAATTTTTACTTTTTATTTAAAAATCAACTATTCTAAATACAAATAATGCATTTATTGAGATGTTATACACTTTTGAATCATTTGGAATTTTAACCTTTGCGCTCATTTCTGTTGTGTACATCACTCTTACCTACGCAGTGATCACTGTGGACAATATACCCATCAGGACAGACACATCTAAAAGAACCATCCAGATTCAGACAAGTTCCAGGAGCACATATCCCAGGAATGATTGTACATTCATTTACATCTGCATTAATTAAAAAAACAATACAGACAGTTATGATATGGTACATAGAACTCTAGTCTTACTACAAGTATAACTATCACTGTACATATGATAGTGTGAATATTTATATTGTTGTATCATTTTACAGCAATTTTATTTCAAAGGAAAAAAAAAAGAAAATACATACATTGTAACATTTGTAACTGGCTCTGGATAAAATTGTTTGGTGAATAACAGGAGAAATATCTTTCTGAAATCTCAGACTTCAAACAATCTAATCTTCTTAGTAGTAACATATTATATGTACCATCGATTGCATTATCAAATTCTGTAATTGTAATTGTAATTGTGTTTTTATCATGTTCATTCCTCTGACCCCTTCAGATTTAAGAAAAGCTGGATAGGTCAAGTTTTTCATTGAACATTTCGATTTAAATCTAGAGGCTGGTCGGCGCCAATAGCCTAGTGGTTAGTGCGTCAACACATAGCACCCCGGTTCTCGCGGCGACCCGAGTTCAATTCCCAGCTCGAAGTCCTTTGCTGATCCTTCCCCTATCTCTGCTCCCCACACTTTCCTGTCTGTCAATCTCCACTGTCCTATCAATAACGGAGAAAACACCTAAACAATTATTCTAAATAAATATATATAAATCTAGAGGCTGTGCAATTTTAGTGCATAAATTAATCCCATTTGTCACCTCTCAAACTGTTGTTGATCATAAAGGAAGAAACGGTATTATATCTGCAACCCTTTTTTCATCCTCTTTAACCCTGGCAAATGTTTATGCTCCCAATTACGATGACCCTACTTGTATTTTTCTCCTTTCTGTCCTCTATTCCTAATATTGTAATGCAGACTCAGACAACGAGGGATCCATTTGCAGCACATTTATTAGACACAGTCTAATTACAAACACACTATTAGTAGATGACTGAACTCACAAGAGTAATAGGGCTTCCAGGCAGATACAAGGGCAAGGCAATATCGTAGTCGTAAGGCAGGCAAGGATCAAGGGCAGGCGGCAGGCAAATACAGAGTCAAGACAGTCCGGGTTGGCAACAGTGAATACAACGAGGAGTAATGGAACGCTCAGAAATGTCAGCAGGGCAGAACAAGACTTCGCAACGGAGTGAGGGTGAATGCTGTTTTTATGTGTGTGTGTGGGATGAGTCTCAGGTGCAGCATAATCAGTGAGCCGGGGAGGATAGTGGGAGATGTAGTGTTTAATAGTCCGGTGAGAGTGACCTCTGCTGGCCAGTGAGGGGAATGACTGGGACCGAGTCGGTGACAGAGCCCCCCTCCTGCGAACGGCTCCTGACGTGAGGAGGCAAGCGGCGCCGGGGTCTTCCACGGGGACAAGGGGCCGGCATTTCCGGATGTCGTAGATGAAATTCTCTGAGTAACGAGGGGTCAAGAATGTCTGCTCTGTTGATCCATGATCGTTCCTCCGGGCCGTACCCCTCTCAATCTATCAGGTATTGTAGGTTCCCGCCCTGGCGTCTGGAGCTCAGGATATCACGTACTTGATATGCCTCCTCGCCGTCTATGATGATGGGTGGTGGGGCCTGTTCACCGGCTGCCAACTCCCTCTCCACCTCAGCTGGACCAACGGTGGGCTTGAGCAGGGATACATGAAATGTGGGAGAGATACGGTAATGGTTAGGCAAGGTAAGGCGGTAAGACACAGGGGATATTTGTCTCTCAATCTGGAAAGGACCCACATACCTGGAACTGAGCTTCTTGCAGGGGAGTCTGAGTCGGAGGTCCCGTGTGGATAGCCAAACCTATTGTCCTGGTGAGTAGGCTGGATTAGGACGGCGATGGCGATCTGCCTGTTCCTTGAAACGTCCTACTGCATGTGAAAGGTGGGTATGAGCCGAGTTCCAAATGGTCTCACTGCGTAGGAACCAGTCGTTGATTGCTGGGAGTTCTGTGGGTGTCCCGGACCAGGGGAACAGTGGTGGTTGAAAGCCTAGCACACACTGAAACGGGGTTAACCCTGTAGCTGCTTTTTTCAAGGAATTTTGAGCATACTCAGCCCACATAAGGAACCTGCTCCAGTCCTCCTGATGTTGCGAGCAGTAGGTACGTAGAAAGCGAGTGATTTCTTGGTTTTACCGTTCTGTCAGACCGTTGGATGGTGGGTGATACCCGGAAGTTAAACTGACGTTCATGTCGAGACTCTTGAAGAACGCGGACCATACTCTGGAGGTAAACTGGGGACCATGATCTGATACAATGTCTTCGGGGAGACCGTAAAACCTGAATACATAGTTACATAACAGTTCCGCTGTCTCCAAAGCGGTGGGTAGCTTGGCAATGGGTATGAGTCTACAAGCCTTGGAGAATCTGTCTATGACCGTGAGAATGGTGGTATTGCCCTGAGAGGGAGGAAGGTCCGTGATGAAGTCAATGGCTATGTGGGACCAGGGTCGACGGGGAATGGGAAGTGGCTGCAATAGACCGGCTGGACGATGACGAGAGTGTTTGTGCATACTACAGAGGGTACATCTATTGACAACATTTATGACTTCTCTGTGTAGAGAAGGCCACCTTAATTAGGTCAATGGTGCCAGTAATACCGGGGTGACCAGAGCTGGGCGTGGAGTGGATCTCCTGTATAAGTCTCTCTCTCAATGAGGAAGGAACAAAAGTTTTACCTTCTGGGCAATTCTCGGGTGCAGGGTGCTGTGTAAGGGCTTGTGATAACTCGGTCTCAATGTCCCATACTATGGGTGCCATGACGATAGAATCTTGTATTATGGGTTGATCCTCTCTCTCCACCTCCACTTCTTCACTCAAACGAGACAGGGCGTCGGCCTTAATGTTCCTGGAGCCTGGGATGTACGTAACTGAGAAGTCAAACCGTGTAAAGAATAGTGCCCATCTTGCCTGCCTGGGATTTAATCTTTTCGCTGAGCGAATGTACTCCAAGTTCTTGTGATCGGTGATAACCGTGAACGGATGCTTGGCTCCCTCCAACCAATGTCTCCACTCCTCCATGGCGGCCTTCATGGCTAGGAGTTCTCTGTTACCCACATCTTAGTTCATTTCAGCGGGGTTAAGTTTGCGAGAAAAGAAAGCACATGGATGGAGTTTGGCTGGATCCCCTTGCCGTTGAGATAATATCGCCCCAATGCCTGTATTGGATGCATCGATCTCCACGGTGAATGGTAGGTTGGGGTTGGGATGACATAGTATGGGCGCTGTGGCAAAGCGAGACTTGAGTCTTACGAATGCGTTCTCCGCTGCATCATTCCATCTTAGGCGAGATTTTCCACCCTTGATCAACGTGGTAAGTGGTGACGCCACAGTACTGAAATTCCGAATGAATCTTCTGTAGAAGTTAGCGAAACCCAAGATACTCTGTAGTTCCTTGAGTGACTTAGGCTTGGGCCAGTTGAGCACAGCCTCCACTTTTCTCCCATCCATAGCCACTCCTTCAGTTCCGATGATGTACCCTAAGAAGGAGATAGAGGTTTTATGGAACTCGCATTTCTCTAATTTGGCGTAAAGTCGATTCTTGATCAGCCTCTGCAGGACTGCTCGGACATGGCTGATATGTTCTTCCCAGGAATCTGAATAAATCAGAATATCATCAATGTAGATCACAATCCATCTATTTAACATATCACGGAATACTTCATTAACAAAGGCCTGGAATACGGAAGGACTGTTAGCTAGTCCGAAGGGCATGACCAAATATTCATAGTGGCCATTGGCGGTAGAAAACGCGGTTTTCCATTCATGACCCTGCTTTATTCGAATTAAGTTGTAGGCGTTGCGTAAGTCCAACTTTGTGAAGTACTTGGCTGAGCGTAATTGTTCTAAAGCTGCTGAGACCAAAGGTAGCGGGTAGCGATACTTCACGGTGATCTCATTCAACCCCCTGTAGTCGATGCATGGGCGTAAATCGCCATCTTTCTTTTTCACAAAGAAGAAACCGGCCGAAGCTGGTGATGTTGAAGGCCGTATGAATCCCTTGTTAAGCTCTTCCTGGATGTAGGAATTCATGGTTTCGGTTTCTGTTTGGGATAATGGAAAGATTCTTCCACGAGAGGGCAGTGTACCAGGCAGAAGTTCAATGGTGCAATCACATTCACGATGGGGTGGTAGCTTAGTGGCTTTCTGCTTACTGAACGCCTCTGACAGGTCTGAGTAATACGGGGGAATGCCTTGATCCAACGATTCCTCTGCTATCGTTCTTACGGCATTGATTTGTACTGGAACAGATCTCAAACATTTAGTCAAACACCTCTCACTCCATCTTTCAATCTCATTCTTTTGCCAGGAAATGCAAGGATTATGGCTCTGTAGCCACGGTAAACCCAAAATTACGGCGTGTTTGGGAGAATGAATGATATAAAACCCTATCTCCTCTTCATGAAGCGAGCCAGTTCTGAGGGAAATCTGAGAAGTGTGGTAGTTCACCTTACCCTCCCCTAGAGGGCGTCCATCTATTGCCGTGACTGCTAAGGGAGAATCACAGGGCATTAAGGGTATGGCATGTCTGAGGGCAAAAGTATAATCCATGAAATTTCCAGCCGCACCCGAATCAACCATGGCTATGGCATTTACTATTACTTCGTCCACGGTGATGGTTATCGGCACATTTAGACTCTTATTATTGAATGAGAGAATGGTAGAACTCACCAACAAAGCTTTGATAGCTGGTTTGTTCGGGCAATGAGCTTTGAAATGACCCAGATGACCACAGTACAGGCATAGACTTTGTTTGAACCTTCTTTCGCGTTCTTCTGGAGACAGCTGAGTGCGACCGAGTTGCATAGGTTCGCTCGTTACTTGGGATGCGGGAGAAACCTCTTGCCTGAAGGGAGATGAGCATGTCAGTGACGGTTTCCGTGTGCGAAGCAGATTGTCTAGACGAATAGAAAGTTCAATAAGCTGATCTAAAGATCTCTCCTCGTCACGACACGCCATTTCTGTCTGAAGGTCGGGATTAAGCGCTTTCCTGTAGAGGGTTTTCAACTGATCGTCTGCCCATCCGGTCTGAGCAGCCAGCGTGCGGAAGTGTAAAGCGAACTCTGATGCTGATTTGTTTCCTTGTTGTGACGTCAACAACTCCTCTCCTGCACTTCTTCCACCCACAGGGTGATCAAACACAATGCAAAATCTCTCGAGGAATTCCTGGAAGGTGGTGTACAAGTGAGCGTTATCATGCCAAACTGCGGTCGCCCAGTCGAGCGCTTTTCCGGTGAGCAAAGAGCATACAAAGGCGATTTTGCTGTGTTTAGTGGAAAACATATGGGGTTGTTGAGTGACAAACAATTTACACTGTAGCAGGAATCCCTTGCATTTAGCCGGGTTGCCATTAAACTTATCGGGGAATGCTAGGCGTGGATACAGAGTAGAGCAAGAGATACCTGGTACTGGGTTGGTTGGAGGATCAATGGTGATGGGTTGATCCGATGTGGTGTCGTTTAAGCCTTGCAGAGTCCTTGCTAGTTCCTCCGTTAACTGCGTGAGATGAGACAGTTGTTGTTGGTGAACGGCGAGCACTTGACTTTGGGCGAGGAGCTCGGTCGACAACTGTTGCATAGCTGCGGGATCCATGTTAGGCGAAGTCTTCTGTAATGCAGACTCAGACAACGAGGGATCCATTTGCAGCACATTTATTAGACACAGTCTAATTACAAACACACAATAAGTAGATGACTGAACTCACAAGAGTAATAGAGCTTCCAGGCAGATACAAGGGCAAGGCAATATCGTAGTCGTAAGGCAGGCAAGGATCAAGGGCAGGCGGCAGGCAAATACAGAGTCAAGACAGTCCGGGTTGGCAACAGTGAATACAACGAGGAGTAATGGAACGCTCAGAAATGTCAGCAGGGCAGAACAAGACTTCGCAACGGAGTGAGGGTGAATGCTGTTTTTATGTGTGTGTGTGTGTGTGTGTGTGTGTGTGTGTGTGTGTGATGAGTCTCAGGTGCAGCATAATCAGTGAGCCGGGGAGGATAGTGGGAGATGTAGTGTTTAATAGTCCGGTGAGAGTGACCTCTGCTGGCCAGTGAGGGGAATGACTGGGACCGAGTCGGTGACAAATATTCATTTACACCCACTTTTTATGGCTGGGGACTTTACCTGCGGGTGCTATGGCTCGCAATCTTGATAGATTATCCAAAAGGATCATAGCTCTATCAAAATATGCCTTGGTATTTCACAATTTTTTGCAAAAAAAAAAAAATGGTATGTGTGATACATCCCTCTGAATTGTATTCATTCTTCTCCCATGTTCATCAAACATATTCTCGCATTGCTTGTTTCTTTTTGGACCATACATTTTTTCTATATTTAAAAGACTGTTCTTATCAAAGTATTGTAATCTCTGATCATGCTCCAGTAATTGTGTTTTTATCTTAAAAGGTTGTATTTATTATACAGTATATTGTAGTTCTACACTGTATTATTCTTATTTTTTTTATAATTCTACTGCACTGTATTATTTTGATGGTCCATTTGAGTCTGCTTAATATCTGTTGATATTGCTCCATCAACAGTTAACTGACAATAAGAAACTTTGCAAGCACATGTTAACTTACACTAACCCTAACCCCAACCCCAACCTAACAGTCTACTTATAATTTAATGGGAATAAGTTGGCATGCAGATGCACTTTAACTTAAATTCAACAAACGGACCATTAAAATAAAGTGTGACATTATTAATACTATAATAGCTTACAGTAAATCAGCTCACAAAACCCTGTAATATTTTTTTTAAATGCTAAAGTGTACTACAGTTTTTAAGCCTAGCGCAGCATTTACTACATAATACCACGTTAATACCGCTTGAGAATAACATAAAGTCAACTCACCCATACAAGTCTTGCCATCAAAAGTGAGTTCATAACCCTCTCTGCAGAGACACTGGAAGGAGCCTACATTATTGACACACCGGCCGTTCCTGCAGAGCTGAGAGTGAAACACTGCACACTCATCGATATCTAAAGATCATATTAGAACATGAAACATTAATAAGACAGTAGGCAAATGAGACAGCATAGAAATGGCAATAAATATACATTTAGGATAATTGATTATTAATCCCTACTGAAATAAAAAAGGCAATTTAAAAAAAAACAACTGTACTTTAAACATGTACTATAATACATCAGTTGTAAAATGTTCACTTAAACTTTACCTGTACAGTAGTTTTTAGTGGTGAGCTCAAATCCATGATGGCAGATACAGTTAAATGATCCAACAGAGTTTTTACATGTACCATTCCCACATGGCTGGTGTGAACATTCATTAATATCTACAGAAGATAAGAACACATCTTATAAACATCATTACATACAATTGCTCACGATGAATTATTTCACCTCAAAAGATGACAAGGCGTTATTTAGAGTAGGGTTGCACAATATATCGTTTTAGCATCGATATCGCAATGTAATTATTCGCAATAGTCACATCGCAGGATATGCAATGTTGAGTTTGTATTAGAATTTAGCATTTGCATCTGTTTTTTAAGCCTATGATGGTATAATGATTTTAAAAACGTTCCGGTATAAGAAATTGTACCATTTGTGACCTTAACCACAATTAATTGTATTGAATTATTTTTATTTTTATCATTCTGTTACTGTACTTGTATACTGTTAGACTCGGGAAATGATAAAACACTTTATTTTAATTGTATCTTTTGTTTGATTGTGTTTATAGATTGTTATGCATGAAAATACTCACAACACATGCAAATACAGAAATGCACTGCAAATAGCAGACCACAACAAAAACATGTCGGGGAACCCCAAAAAGTTTATAGATTGTTTATTAGATTTTATAAAGATGCAAACAGTAAATATTAATATGTCAATCTCTGACTAAATATGTGCATAAAAATACAACACATGCAAAGAAACGCACTGCAAGTAGCAGAGGCAACAACAAAAATGTGTCAGGCGAAAATTTTCAAAATAAAAAATATTGCAATGTTAGAATTTTCCAATATCGTGCAGCTCTAATTCAGTTTTAATGACAAGCTTCATTAGAAGTCACTCTGTATGAACTTAAACCAGCAGTATACAAAACACAGGTCCTGATGAAGTAGATACAGATGTGAAGAGGTCTTACCTACACACATCTTGCGGTTTGGTGTTACTGTAAATCCAGTGTGGCACATGCACTCATACCCTCCTGGAATATCCACACAGTCACCATGACGACACACACTGGGGGTCTCCAAGCACTCATTGCGATCTGAAAACCAGTGTTCATGGAAACAGAGATATAGTCATGTGAAATTCAGATCAACAGGTTTTTGCAAGACAATGCAACGCTAATAAATGTGTGGATACAATCTGTGAGTCATCTACTTACATAAACACAAATTACAATCAGATTTGTTCACACACAAAATACATGTAAACGCACTACTGGTGGAAACATTATATTGTATATAATAAAGTTACATAATTACAGTTTTTCCCAATTGTTTACACATATTTTCTGAAAGCATGTCTCATATTGTCAGAAGTCTACACACAAATCAAAAACTTTTCATTTACAAAATGGTGTTTTGTTTTCAAATGACACACACAAACCATCACATGAATAGACATTTATAAGAACCAGTTTATCACTGATATGCTTAATGTAAAACACTATGACCACTTCTTCTCTATTTATCATAATGACTTACTGTAAGCCTTTTTTGTTTAGTGTTACACTTACTACAGACAGTACATAGGCCTACATAAGTGCATTGTAAAAATTTTCAGAATATTATTTTTATACAAAACACACAAATACACGGTACCAAATATATTTGACTGTATTTTTCCCACAACAACAGTGTACACAGTGTTCATCCCAACCAACACAAAGTTGCACATAACATGGTCTACATACAGTATGCCATCAGCAGAAGTATTTACAGAATAGTTACAGTAAAAAAAAAAAATAAAAAGTGTGGATTTCTGTCATAAACTTTCCATCCCCAGGCAGAAAAAAAATCCTCAATAGGATTGAGAAATGGAGAATATGAGATGAGCTCTGATTTCTAAATTGCAATTATGTGTGACAGGTGTTTACCTATGTGATGAGTTAGTATGCAAAGTAGGAAAACTGACTTTACAATTGTGAATGACAGTGTGTTCCTTGTGAAAACAAGAGATTTTCTGCATGAAAATTGTGCCAAATGCAGAGAATTGTGTGTAGTGTTTTAAAAAAAAGTGTGTTTTAAATCTTCAATTTGAGTGTAAAGCAGGAATTGTGCTTGTAGTTTAGCAGAATTGGTTCAGGGGGTTGGTTGCATCAGTTACATGTTGAAGTCATTGTGTCTGAAGTAATGTACAAGTAATTGTGTGTAAACAATTAGGAAAACTGTAACTACCCTCCCTCCATATATGCTGGTTCTGAAAGGGAAACACCCAATATGCATATACAATAACGTCAGCTGCAAAAAGAACTATGTCCATCCTTTTTCACAACTAACATTTAATACACTGTGTTGGGCTGGGCTATTAATCAATTGAAATCGCAAACATGATTGATCATATTTGTGATTGTCATCCACATCTTATCAGGGAAGCATGGCTCTATGTTCAATAGTAAATCTCCTCTGAAAGCTAGAGGTTGCTCTTGTACAGAAACTCCAAACATGAAGAAAATCTCCAGAGCGTTGAATTATAATATTATATAGAAGATTTCCCTGCTTTTATTGATTAATCGCTATAGAATCATAGACTCTGGAATCATCTCACAGATTAATTTATTGCAAACACTTGACTGAAGTTATAAAGTGAGTTTAGGGTAAAAACATTTTTAAATGTGGTATTTTTATACCATAATTAAGTGAGATCCAAACAGGTTTTATTATTACAGAAGACAATTAAATCAAGATAATCGTTCTGTTTTAATTGATTTCGATTTTAGGGGCAATTTTGTAAAAATTTGTAATCAAACTACAATTCTGTTTAGAAAATGCTTCTCCATCTGAAAGCATATGCTGGAGGTTTACTAGAACCAACTGTACTGACAAAATGCACATGAAAATCAGCCCTAAACCATGTGTGTTTAATAAAAACTGACAGTAGTTATTTAACTCCAAAAGATGGGTAGAACTGGCACAAAATGTTCAATATATGGCCCTTGTAAACTACATTGTTCTCATGGAATAATGCCATTTCAAATGTAGAAAGTATCTAGCTTTTGGAAATAACTTGGGTAATCTGTTTGTTTTTTTAATCACATGAAATTCTTTTATACAACTCATAACCAACAAGTCTTAGCTCCAGTGGGCCTGGCAGCTCACCATTACAGTCTCCATTAGGTGTGAGTATATACCCATCGGAACATTCACACTGATAGCCGCCTGGACGGTTGATGCAATCTGCATTTCTCTGACACACAGGCTCTCTGCTGCTGCATTCATCAATGTCTGAACACACAAAACATGCATAAGAATTTCTTTAATATGTGTTAGCATTACGTGTTAAATAGCAAATGTGTACAGTATATAAAAAAACACAACCAGGTTCTTAATTGACAACGACAATTCTTGCATATTAAATTTAGTAGTTCAAACTAACTAGTCATCTAGTTTTTTTATATTAACTACACATTTCGTTTCTTTTAATTGCAATGTTCCTTTAGTTTCCAAGAAAAAATGGAGCTCAGTATTGCATGTCATATTAAGACACAACTATATCCATGCATATACGATATCCACAATTATATAAGTATTTGATTTCTCCCAAAGATGGCATTTAAAGGGTCTTAAAACTGAGCTTTGAGGTAATCCATACCAAACTTGTGATCCGTATGACAATTGAAAATACGTGCATCAACAAACATTTACTGAAGGCTACTGACATTTCAAAACATTTGTGTTTAAAAGTGATTTTATACTTGAATGCCATTTTTTTTGCATGCTGTCATGTTAAAACACTGCAAAAGACAAGCAAGCTTGCCTTCCTTGCATGTTTACACAGAAACACAGTACAGTGTAATGCAAAAACATGTTCTGATTGAACAGCCCCTTATGGAGAAAATAACCATCACACCTTCACAGATGAGCAGCAGGTCATTATAAAGGAAACCAGTGGGACACTCGCAGTGGAAACTGCCCATGTGGTTTATACAAACACCATGAGCACAAACTCCTGGGATTTCATGACATTCATCAATATCTAGAGAAGATCAAAACCATTAAATATGAAGTAAAAACAATTCTTACTATTTTAATTGAAATTTCACTGTGTGGCTAATTTGTTGTTACCCTTTGGCTTTCCAGTTGCAATGTCGATCCAGAATCCAGTCACACTGCCACAAAGACTGCTGTAGTCACCTAAAAATACAGGGTACAATCATTAAGGCACAGGGAAGTTTTTTGTAACAACTGAGCTACAGATTAGAAAAACAAGTTACCCAAAAAGTGATTTGAATCTACCAAATATCTCCATTACACATTTACCCCATGTTTCCTGAATTAGAGAACATGACTAAAACTTTGGGGCTAGAATCACAGCAGTTTATTTTAGAATATGCTTTAGTACAGTGAATTTAATTTTTACACTTTAAAGGGCAGGATATCCAACAATAGCATTCAAGAGTTCACACTTAGTTGATGATTGATTATAAAGCTTATTTGGCATGCTGACTCTGAATCTGGCAGAGACTCCTGAGCTCATAAGATCCTCGAGGCCGGGGCTCCCTCCTATTTGCAAGGCGAGATGGGAGTTTGAGCTCAGGTAGATCTCAAGAACTCCCCTGCTGTAGTAGCTAATAAACAGATAGTGATTGCTCTTAAGAGATAACTACTTACTAGGAGCATGTCTATGTTGCAGATTTGGATTAGTCAATAACTTAAGTTGCATGCTTTTGGACGGTGGGAGGAAACCGGGGAACCCGGGGAAAACCCATGTGAGCACGGTGAGAACGTGTAAACTCCGCACAGAAACGTCGGCTGGCTTGGTAAGGACTAAAACCAGTGACGTTCTTGCTGTGAGGCAACAGTGCTAACCACTGGGCCACCGTGCCACCCATCTAGGAAAGGAGGAGGAGTAGGGGAGGAAGGGGGAATTCTTCAAAACGAAGATGGCTGTTATATGGAACTTGGGGTATCTCTATTAATGGCTTAGGAATCGTCTGATTGGTGAACCATAAATTGAATAATGTGGGACCGGCTGCAAGCACGTGATCCTCTCGAAATTAGTTTACAAATAAACTTCACTTATCCACAAATGAAGAGGTCTGACTGAGATCACACTTAATAGAAGGCCATTGTTCATCCACAATGATCTCATTGCAAGAATGTGAAAAAAGATCACAATCTAATTGTTATAATACTTAAAAAAGTACTCAAAAAAGTATTAAATAATTTTGCCTAAGAGCCTTCTTTAGGGTATTCAATTCTGACAGTAGGCCAGTGCATGCAAATACAAAGACTAAGCAGATATTGTTATTAAAATTACTACAGGTCATTTGTTTCAAATTATTGCGCTCATATCAACAAGTCATCACTGCATTATGAATTTTTTGCAGTAGGAGTTAACATAACTTCTATTGACAGTGAGCACTTTTGCCCACAGTGAGTCCTCGGTTCCTCGCATTTAAATCCACTGAAGCTCACATTTTTGCAGGAGCTGAATGAGCAAAATCAGATTATAAACAACCTCATATACATCCAAAATGTCATCAAAAGATATGACTTTTTACACATCAACAGAAAAAGTGATGACTTTTGCTGCTGCTGATTGTGAGTTGTAAAGCCAGTTACAAAAGAAAGGATATTTAAGGTGAAAAATGTACATGGTTTATTAATGCATCAATACAGTATTTAAAAAAAAAACTTTAATTAGCCTTTGAACACATTATCATGTCCCATATAGTCACATATACAGTACATATACATATACAGTACAATATATATATATATATATTATACTGTATATACTGTATATGTATATGTACTGTTTTTGTGACTATATGGGACATGATAATGCGTTCGATAGGTACACAGGTTCGATATGTATAATGTATATATATTTATAACCGCCACATTGTGTATGCACAAACAGGATCATATTTCGAGTGTATGAACACCACATACTCTATACACACATAAAGACTGTCACTCCATCATTACTGAAATCACTGCTTTCCATGATAAAAATGAATGAGATAATTGTGCTTTATACGTCTTGTCTGAAGATGTTTGTGGAAGTGGTGCTGCTGCCCAATCCACCACTGGACACTGGAAAATCAGCAGTTTTCAGATGGACGTAATACAGTATTTGCAGGCTGTGGTTGTATGATTTCTTACATTGCAGTATAAAAAAAGGAGAAAAAAATGTAGCATGCTTCTCTATACCTTATTTTAGTGCATGTACTAATAAACAAAATGTCCTATCTTTAATATACAATAATGATTGAGATGTAGTGGTGGCATGAGAGTCCTTTGTCTTGTGCTGGCCCTAAACACTCATAATACACAAACATTTAAAAACAAATCTCCATAATGAAAGCCTGGAAGTTCTCGTAGCATCATCTATATCTGATATGAAAACTATAAGGGAATAGTTGACCATTTGAAACTTTCAGTAGGGATGTTTGGGAATGTCAAAAAATGAAAATGATTTATAAATAAAAATAATGACACTACTAGTATTTACAAGTAAGTATATCTTCATGTAGTAGCAACTGATTTGAATTAGCTTGTACTTCTGAACACTGAATCTTCTGAAATGTTTTCTCAGTCAACAAAACAGACATACAGTATATTTAACAACATGGAAATAAAACTCCACTGGATGAAATGGATATTTCCTTACTAACTGAGTTACAGTAAATACATGTGCGTGCTCACCAGTGCCAGGAATCGGGCAGGCATGACATGGTTTGTTCCAGGCTTTTCCCACATTGTAAGAACAGCAGCACAATCTGTGTGTGATGTTAAAGTTGAGCTGGTGTTCACAGGCACTGCCATTGTAGTTACGATAGCACAAACTTTTCCTCATATCTAAAACAACACCAATCCAACAAATTTAGAATACGCGTTTTTTTCTCTAAACATATACGGACACTGTAAATAACAGTCTATATTTAGTCAATAAACCGCAAAGACATTTAAAATGTAAATAATGTCAGTAATTACTACAAAAGCTATTGTCCCTCTGTGTAGACACACTCACCCATGCATCTGTGTCCTCCATTCACCTGAATGTAGTCCTGTGGACAGACACAAGTATAGTTCCCCAGTGTGTTGTAGCAGGTGCCCGGACCACAAACCCCCAAACTGACCACACACTCATCAATATCTGAAAGAGAAATATTACAGTCATACTCTTGAGCAAGGATGTAACTTAGTTTGAGAAGGGGGGGGACAAAAAATCTAATTTTCTACATTTACATACTTCAATGTTTACACAAAATTCAGGGGAAAAAATGCAGCTAAAATAGAGTTAATATAAGTTTATATGAACTTAATATTTTGCTGTTTGTTCAAACTACTTATTTAAAATTAGCTGAAACAGCACACTTGAGATTTTCAGGGGGACAGCTTAATTGTTTTATGTTCAATACACTTAAATTTGTAATAAGTCAACTTAATTCCTTTATGTTGTCCCAACACAAATCGATTGTGTGCAACCCAGCATGCAGTGTTTAGCCTAAGTATATTAAAATGCTCGTTTTATCATAATTGTTTTATGCAACCACCCTTAGTTAATGAAAAATTGTAACATTTACAGTACATAATGCTAACTTCCTGTGCAGTACAAATTCCTAAACATCAGGTGAAGATATATTCGGTTTGACAGAAAATATGATCATTCTGACCTGAGCTATATACAGAATCAACAGACTCACAACTCCCCTTTTTTCAGGCATGTTGTCATTAACAATTGATCGATCTGTAACACTTTAGTTTAGGTCACAATCCACAGTATTAACAAATCCTTAACTAACACTACTAGCTTAATCAACTACTAATTAGCTGTTTATTAATAGTTAGTAAGTTAGAAGTTGAGTTTAGGTTTTGGGTGGGATTAGGGATGCAAAATAAAATCATACTTTATTAGATTAGATTAGATTCAACTTTATTGTCATCACACATGTACAAGTACAAGGAAACAAAATGCAGTTTAGGTCTAACCAGGAGTGCAATAGCAGCAAGTGCAGGATACAGGTATAAGTTATAAAGTGCAGTTATAGAAAAACTATGGTGATATTTACATATGGATGTACTATGAACATTATATACAGGTTGTATTAGCTATGAACAGATTTACAATAGATGGATAAATGTACAGGTTGCTATTAATAATCAGAAGTGTGCAGATAGATAAACATAATTACAAATGTATATGTACAGTGGGTGTGTACATAATTTACAAATGTACATGTGCAGTGGGTATGTACAGTTCAAATAAATGAATCAGTGCAATGAATATGTGCAATTTTTAAATGTGCAAATGTTAAGTAGTGCAGTGATTATGAGGAGTCTGAGTTATGAGGAGAGTTGTATTAGGGGGGCAGAGTTCAAAAGGGAGACAGCTCTGGGGAAGAAGCTGTTCTTTAGTCTGCTGGTTATTGTGCGGGGGAGCCTGAAGCGCCTGCCAGAAGGCAGGAGAGAAAACAGTCTGTGAGCAGGGTGAGAGGAATCTTTAAGAATACTGCGTGCTTGGCGCAGACAGTGTTTCCACTGGATGTCCTCTATGGCTGGCAGTGTGGTCCCTGTGATGCATTGGGTAGTTTTCACCACCCGCTGCAGTGCCTTACGCTCCGCATAACTACTAATGAACAGTTAACATCTTATTAACAGGCAGGTAATAAGCCAGTAGTTACTGTAATAGCATTAATTGTGACAGAAAGTGTCACCTATCCATCTGTTGCTGCTTGGCATTTCATCGCTGGCTGAAATAATCATTTTAAATCATAATACTTGCTCATTTACTCTCACAGAGTTATTTTTAGAGTTATTGGACATGGACACACAAGACACACAGACTCTCTCTGCTCTGTCATGGTCCTTTGTGGCGATGACGATGCATGGTTAAAAAAACTATAAAAAGTGTAGGGGACACATACAGGATTTTGATTTAGAGGTCCCCAGTGGATATTATGCCTCTTGAGCATCTCTTTAAACCCCTCTCACCTTCGCAAATGCGACTCTGTGTGTTGAGGTAGAATCCGGCAGGACATTCACACTGGAAACTTCCGAATGTATTAACACAGTTTCCACCCTGACAGAGGCCGGGCAGCTCCTGACACTCATCAATATCTGACGCCAACAAAAAACAAACAAAAAGAAACACAACTCAAAAGAAATAAACATAGATGCAAAAAAAGAAAAAAATGTTTCATCCTGCCTCTCCAAGAAGGTCAGAGAGTTTTTGCATATTGATAGCAGCTCCCTGGCGCCTGTAAATTACATGCAATATCCAGTAAATCCAGTGAGAAAGAGAAGCCCTTTTTCCAGGGTATTAAAGTGTGGTTTCTGTAATTCCAACACAAACTG
>CAIGQZ010015916.1:385815-403382 GCA_903798205.1 Danio tinwini
GTGTGTGTGTGTGTGTGTGTGTGTGTGTGTGTGTGTGTGTGTGTGTGGATAAGCGCACCTCGACAGGTTTTTCTGTTTGAAGTGTGTGTGAAGCCCATCTCACATTCACAGCGATAGCTGCCAGGAACATTTAGACACTGGCCATTTTCACACAGATCCACATCTTCAGCACATTCATCCAAATCTGCAGGGCAGCCATACATTTGAATGTGTGACATCTCCAGATAGTGAACAAAGGCTTGTATGATGTGAGAACAAAGATTATTGTTGTGCATGGATAGATTAAATACTTGAGGAAGAATTAAGAATGGTTATAAATGAAAGAATGACCTGAGCAGATAAACCCATCTCCAATAAACCCATCTGAACATTCACAGTCGTACGAGCCTGCTGTATTCACACACTCGGCATCAGCGCTGCAGATGCTAGTCCTGTTAGCACACTCGTCCACATCTACACATCAAAACACATCCAACGTTTTATTTTAACAATACAAAACAAAATTACACTAAAGAAAAGCAAAAGTTATTTTTTTAGACACTGAGATCTCACAACAAATCAGCAATTGTGACTGCACATTACATTTTTTTAACTGTACTTCCATTTACATTTACTCATTTAGCAAATCTTAAACAAAATAAAACCACAATTTGCCAAAAGAACAATATTTGCCAAGTTTTAAGTCTCTTCTAAATTCATCAAAAACGTTTTATTTTAAGGTGTAGTTGTTAGAACGTAACTATTCATTTAACTTCTAAGTAATACTAATTAATTACACAATGTACTGACTATATGGATAGGGTCAGAATGAGGCTAAAGTTTAGGTTTACCTGCATGTAATAATGCATAATTAATTCTAAATACTACAATAAGTACAAATAACATGTTAAACATTTTATATAATGTAAAGTGTTACCAAAAAGTATAAAACATTCATTCATTTATTCATTTTCTTTTCAGCTTAGTCCCTTTTGTCACGGCTGAGTTCCACAGCGATTTCACAAGCTCCTCCCACCATGTCACCCACCAGTCCTGCACAAGAGGAGAATCTTCGCTCTACTGAACCGCGACTTCCACCACCAGCATGTTATTCGGGTGAGCCTCATTTATGCATACCATTTTTGGCCAAATGTTCACTATATATTACATTACAACCCACGTCTTTTCCCTCCGAGGAGAGTAAGGTGGCATTTGTTATCAACCTACTGACTGGAAAAGCGGCTCTTTAGGGTACTACAGTCTGGGAGCAGAAACTTCCTTGCTGCACTTCTTTTAAGACATTTTCTGATGAACTAAAAACTGTTTTTGATCGAGCAGTTTCAGGCAGAGAGGCGGCGTGGAAGCTTGCTGAACTTCAACAGAACAATCTGAGTGTGGCTGATTTCTCCATTGATTTTCGTACTCTAGCAGCGGAGTGTAAATGGAATGTGGAGGCACAGTGGGATATATTTTTTCATGGACTAGCGGATTATATAAAGGATGAGATTTACGCAATGGATTTACCGAAAACCTTAGATGGACTCATTGAGTTAGCCATCAGAGTGGACACCCGACTGCAGCAGAGGGGAGTTCACAAAGAGCGACACACACCACACCTAACCACACAGATACTTTTTGCATCAACAGCTCCTGATATCACCTCACTCGACCACGAAACCGATCCCATGCAGATAGGCAGAGCTCGTCTTTCTGGAGAGGAGAGACGTCGACGTCGAGCAGCAGGGCTGTGCATGTACTGTGAAGGCGCTGGACATTTTGTGGATCTTTGTCCAGTCAAACGCAAGAGTCCGGTCAGGGGTAAGAGTTTGAGGGTTGGTGAGGCCATTTTAAATGAACCCTCTTCAGACAGCACTACTTTACCCATAAGACTTTGCTTTGAATCTGATGTTTATGACTGTATTGCGCTCGTTGCTTCCGGAGCTGAAGGAAATTTTATTGATTCTAGACTGGCTTATAAGCTGAAAATTCCTGTAATTCCTCCCCTATTGCTGTTCACTCACTTAGCTGTATTTCTCTTCCTACTATTACACATTCCACAGGTGCTATCAAACTCATCACTTCTGGTAATCACTCTGAAACTATTTAGTTTTTCTTAACAGAAACGCTTACTACTCCTGTGGTCCTTGGCCATCCTTGGTTGGTTTTGCATAAACCCCACATTAATTGGGGTTTTAATTCATTTTTTTCTTGGAGCGAGAGTTGTCATGAGTCCTGTCTATTGTCTGCGTGTTCTGCTGTGTGTCGTTCTGTGTTGCAGGAGGAACAGATGGATCTATTAAACGTGCCTCGTGAGCACCTTGACCTGAAGGGAGTGTTCAGTAAGTCCCGGGCTGCATCTCTTCCTCCGCATCGTCCCTATGACTGTGCCATAGATCTATTACCAGGTACGTCTCCGCCTAAAGGCAAATTATACTTGCTTTCTGCTCCAGAAAGGGAGGCCATGGAAAAATATATTTCTGATTCTCTGGCAGCTAAGATCATCCGTCCCTCTTCTTCACCGACGGGGGCGGGATTTTTTTGTGTGAAAAAGAAGGATGGTTCCCTTCGTCCCTGCATTGACTATCGGGGGCTGAACAACATCACGGTAAAGAATACTTATCCTTTGCCGTTGATGTCTTCAGCCTTTGAACGTCTACAGGCGGCAAAATTTTTCACAAAACTAGATCTCCGCAATGCATATCATTTGGTCCGCAAAGAGGGGGGGGGGGATGAGTGGATAATGGCGTTTAACACCCCTAGAGGGCATTTTGAGTACTGCGTTTTTTATGCACAGTCTGTTCCTTTTCTAGGGCATATCGTTTCAGTCGAGGGGATGCGCATGGATCCAGAGAAGATTCAGGCTGTGGTAGATTGGCCAACTCCAGATTCCCGTAAGGCCCTACAGAGGTTTCAGGGTTTTGCCAATTTTTAACGGTGATTTATTTGCAATTTCGGCCAGCTCGCCGCACCTCTGACTGCCTTGACCTCTTCCAAGATGCCGTTCAGGTAGTCGAGCGCGGCCGCGTTCTCAAAACTAAAAAGCAGCTTTGTTTCAGCTCCCATCCTTATAGCCCCTGATCCTTATCTCATCGACCAGGTTCTAAGAACATCAAACCTGACGCATTATCCTGTCTTTTTTATTTTTCGGAGCGCGCATCGTCACCCGACCCCATTGTCCCACAGAAGATTTTTGTTTCCATTATGATATGGGAGATCGAGTCGAAGGTTCGCGCAGCCTCGGAAGGGGTAACGCCCCCGATCGGATGCCCACCGGGTCGGTTATTCGTGCCAGAGGAACTTCGGTCTGACGTTATCCGGTGGGGACATTCCTTCAAGGTAGCTTGTCATCTAAGGGTGAGTTGCACACTTTTTTCTGTTAAACAATGATTCTGGTGGCCAGTTATGGCTCGTGATGTGCGTGATTTTGTCTTGGCTTGTTCTGTTTGTGCAGTTTCTACGACTTCCAATCCCCCCTGATCGACTTCTTCAGCCACTGTCAGTGCCTTCGAGACCCTGGTCCCACATCTCGCTAGATTTTGTTACGGGCCTTCCATCCTCGAACGGCAACACGGTGGTTTTAACCGTGGTTGACCGGTTCTCGAAGGTGGCTCATTTCATCCCTCTGCCCAAATTACCTTCAGCCAGAGAGACAGCGGTTGCGGTTGTTAATCACGTCTTTCTCATTCATGGCCTCCCGACGGACGTGGTTTCTGACCGGGGTCCTTAGTTTGTGTCCACATTTTGGAGAGAATTTTGTAGGTTATTGGGGGCCACTGTTAGTCTTTCATCTGGGTTTCATCCCCAGAGTAACGGTCAGACCGAAAGAGCCAACCAGGATCTTGAACGCACATTGCGATGTTTGGTGTCACTTGTGTTGAGTACCCACATAACTCATTACCAGTGTCAGCCACAGGCCTCACTCGGTTTCAGTGTAGTTTAGGTTACCAGCCACCAATTTTTCCCAGTCTGGAATCTGAAGCCGCGGTCCCCTCCGCTCATGCCTTTGTTCAGAGGTGCCGTCACACCTGGAACAGGGCCAGACAGACCCTCCTCCAGGTGGGCGAGCGCACCAAGGCTAAAGCCGATCGCCACCGGTCTAAGCCTCCCGTTTACGTTGTCGGTCAAAAAGTGTGGCTTTCTTCTAAAAACATTCCTCTTCGCACTGTTTGTAATAAATTTGCTCCCAAATTTATCGGCCCATTCATTGTCACAAAAATCATTAGTCCTGTGGCAATCCGCCTTAAATTACCTCCATTATACAGGAGGGTTCATCCCGTATTCCATGTATCCAAAATTAAGCCCATTTTTCATATGGCCATAAATCCGCATACTCCGGTTCCCCACCCGCCGCGTCTCGTAGATGGGGAAACTACTTACTCGGTTAAGGGCATTCTGGACTCAAGACGGAGGGGACGAGGATTCCAGTACTTGGTCGACTGGGAAGGTTACGGTCCTGAGGAGAGAAGTTGGGTTCCTGCTGGGGACATATTGGATCACTCTCTTATCGATGATTACAATCGCCAGGTAGGCTCTTCTGGGAGCGCCATGAGGCGCTCCTAGGAAAGGGGGTACTGTCACGGTTGAGGATCTTTTTGTTCTTCCTGCATGTGTGTGTGTGTGTGTGTGTGTGTGTGTGTGTGTGTGTGTGTGTGTGTGTGTGTGTGTGTGGGAAGTGGGTGTGTTTTGTTTGGGTTATCTTCACAGCGTGGTGTGTGTGTGTGTGTGTGTGTTTACATTCATCAGCTGGGTTGTCACGTGTCTTGTTACCACTCACAGCACTCAGGTGTTTTCTATCAGTCACAGCTGTTGTGCCTTCTGCGCGCTATATATGTTCAGTGTTTTGTAAATAGCGTTATTAATCTGTTGTTGTTCACCCCTATGTCTGCTTCCTGTTAGGTGCTCTCGCTCATTCTGGTGGAGGGTCTTTGCCATAAGTCTGTTTCATTTGGACCTTACGCACAACTCCGTTTCATTGATGTTGTTACAACTGCCTGCTCTGATGACAACTTTATCAGTGAGAGACTTCATCCCGAATCCGCTACTCTGATGAACTTTACTGTGGGTAAACGTGATGATTTCCTTGAGAGTTGCTCCTTAGCGTTAACCTTTCCCTTCCCTCGATATCTGGTGAGATATCAGTGAGAGACTTCTATACGGCGCTGTTTCTCGGATGAACTTTTACCGCTGTTTAGCGTGTTGTATTCCTGTTGTGAGCATCCTTGCTCAACACTATATCTGGTGAGATCAATACCACTCTTTAATAAATCATCTTGCATTCACTTGCATTTGAGTCTCCTGTGTATATCTTTGTGACACCTTTATTAATCCGGGGTCGCCACACCGGAATGAACCTCCAACTTATCCAGCACATGTTTTACGCAGCGGATGCCCTTCCAGCTGTAACCCATCTCTGGGAAACATCCATACACACTCATTCACTCACATACACTACGGACAATATAGCCTACCCAATTCACCTGTACCGCATGTCTTTGGACTATGGGGGAAACCGGAGCACCCGGAGGAAACCCACGCGAACGCAGGGAGAACATGCAAACTCCACACAGAAACGCCAACTGACCCAGCCGAAGCTCGACCAGCGACTTTCTTGCTGTGAGGCGTCAGCACTACCTACTGTGCCACTGTGTCGCCTGTAACTATAAAACAAAAGCACAATAAACATTCTGTGCCTCATAATTAATCAAAATTACATTAAATATATTACATTTCAAGAGTTTACACTTAGCTGATGACTGATAATAAAGTGTATTTGGCATGCTGTCCCTGGAGAGAGCCCAGACAATCCTTGAGCCTGAGGCACACTCCTGTTTCATATGGTGAAAGGAGAGTCTGAGCTCAGATAGGTCTGGAGAGCTCCCCTGGATTAGTTCTTTGAGTCTACTATTAATTATTAGAAGTTGGCGCAGTGTGATATACTGTTAACTGAATGGCATAAATCGGAAGCCTAGACTAATTGCTTATATACTGTGGCAATTTGGTTTAGACTGTGAGAGGAACCGGGGGAACTCAGGGGAAACCCGCGCAAGCTCGGGAAGAACATGTAAACTCTGCACAGAAACGGCAACTGGTCCAGTGACCTCCTTGCTGTGAGGCAACAGTGCTAACCACTAAGCCACTGTGCCACCCTTTCCTAGATTAATCTAGGAAAAGGGGAAGTAGTAGGGATGGATGGGGTGGGGGGGATAAGAAAATCTGGTTACCCTGTAAAAAATCTAACTTACAAATTGTTAACTCAGTTTAAAATTGTAAGTTATTTAGACATATTTTTGAGCTCAGAGTTGAATTTACTCATAAAAATGATTCAGCTGCATGTTTGGAACTGTTTGTTTAATGAAAGTAAAATATTCAGTTGAGAAAACTTAAAACTTTTATTTCTCCATATCTTCAAAAAAAAAAAAAAACTAAATTAAAATAAATAAAATAAAAAAACGTAAAATTTTAAAGCAACCGGCTGCAAAGAAATTTTGAGTTTATTAAGCTTCAGTGTTTAAAGCTGTGACAAAGTATTCCATAAAGTATACTTGACTTAAACCAGTCTCTTCGGTCAACTTAATTTGGAACAACTTCAACCACTGAAGGTTAATAAACTCAACATTTCTTTGCAGCTGGTTTGCTTTAAAATTTTAAGTTAACTCAACTTTTTATTTTTTTACAGTGTATTTATAGTGTGTTTGGATTCATCTGATTGGTACAGTAAATCATGTGATAGCTGATACGGGACATGATCCTCTCAAATATAGTTTATAAATAAACTTCACTAATTATTAGTTCATGTCATGAGACATGACATGTGACCCTCACAAACTTTTTGGAGCAAAAGCAATGGAATATAATTTTCACTCCAATCTAATTTGTTTCCTTCACCATTATCATTTTTATAGTAATGACACTTAAGACTTAGGATTCTTAAGAGCCCTTTGTTCAACTTGAGTACAAGTAATGTTTGATTTTACTGTTAGGACATATTTTCCTGTTTTTCAGAACTATTTTGTTCAGAAAACATTTATTACTCTCATATACCATTTAACAACAAAATAAAGATAATTACGCAACAGTTTACCTCCAGTATTGCAGACCACATACCATCCTAGACCCTGTACATCATGAATCACACCCACCAGCACATTTGACTCCATCTCCAAACCATCCATCCCCACAGGAGCAGTGGTAATGTCCTGCTGTGTTGACACAGGTGGCATGTGTGTCACAGTTATGAGTGTTAATCTCACACTCATTAACATCTGCATTAGAACATAAGAGATTAAATCACTACAAAAACCATTAACAACTACTGGGAGGAAAGACAAAATATTAAAATATGACTGTGTTATTATTAGAAAATATTCAGAACAGTTACTAGAAAAAGGATTCAAAGTTGGTGCAGTATCTCTGGATGTAATAAAAGCAATTTATATCAGAAACAATAATATTTTAATGTAAAAAAAGTATAATATAGCAAAACTATCTCAGTTATGGTTTGATTTGATATGCATTTAAAAAGTTGTGAACAAGTTTATTAATATTGAAAGTCAGGTCCTCATAACATTGATTTGGGAATTACTCAGGGAATTACTCAGATTATTAATTAAATATTATTACTTTTTTTTTAAAGATGCATAACCCAATTAAGGCAAGCTTCAGAATAATAACAAATAGTTTGACATATAGTATGATCATGCTCTTTTGTTCTTAAAATCAGCGTAAAATCAAAATGTACAATGATTATTATGCTAGTGCACATTATTTTGTAGGTGAACAATAAAAAAAGTCAATTTAATCAAAAATTCAATTTAATTAATCTTAGATTTTCTGCGTTTAGAGTGGTGGTCATTCTCTGTTGACATCAGGTTGATGCCTTCAGTCACAATATTCTTAACTACACCTACACTTACCATTAGTTTGCTAAGAGGGAATGAAGGACAAAAAAATAAAGCCCTATCCCCTTCAATAATAAATTCTGTTAGAAGTACATCAACATTCTGAAATGAAAGTCTCAGCAACTTCTGGTTCATGCTGACTTAAAACTCAATCATATTATCACATATGGTGTATGGAATAGCTATTTGGTCTCAGACAAAGCAATCCATGATTAATCAGGTTAAATGTCTTTAAAATAAGACTTTATGTATGCATAATGTAGATGTTTGTTTTATATGTCCCTTACAAATAAAACATTAAGTAAAATAAATTTACACTATGTGGCAAAAGTCTTGTTGCCTATTATAGAATATAAAGTTATGGTGCAGTGGAAAAAAGAATGAATATTGTGTTTGACTTTTATGAGCTTGGAGGACTGCATCCATACATCTCTGCAATGACAAAAAACGTATTAATAAAGTCATTTGGAATGGCAAAGAAAGCATTCTTGCAGGACTCTCTGAGTTCATCAAGATTATTTGGATTTATTTTCAATGCATTCTCCATCTTACCCCAGACATGCTCAATAATGTTCATGTTTGGTGACTGTTGGCCAATCCTGGAGCACCTTGACCTTCTTTGCTTTCAGGAACTTTAATGTGGAGGCTGAAGCATGAGAAGGAGCGCTATCCTGCAGAAGAATTTGCCCTCTTTTGTGGTTTGTAACGTAATGGGCAGCACTAATGTCTGATACCTCAGGCTGTTGATGTTGCCATCCACTCTGCAGATCTCTCGCACTCCCGTACACTAAATGCAACCCCAAATCATGATTTTTCCATCACCAAACTTGACCGATTTCTCTGAAAATATTAGGTCCATGCAGGTTCCAATAGGTCTTCTGCAGTATTTGTGATGATTGGGATGCAGATCTACCTTCTGTCACTTTTCTAAATGATCAACTAGAAGTCAAGCTATTATTTGTTGTTCTTACAGTACAACTGGGATCAACGACAAGATTTTTGTCAGGTAGTCTATTGGGCTGCACAATAATTTATAAACAGGATAATCATGGTTATTTTGTTCAGAGTTTTAGTCATGATTAAAAACTTTATTCACTTTACTATATTTATTGCTCTTTACAGATACTACATATTAATAGATATTAAAAGCAGAACTTAAATACTAAAAGTCTTGTCCACTATAAATGCTACATTACAGTTTTTTTGTAAGAAACACTGTTCCATCAACATGATGTGTTTATAACACAAGAATAAGGGCTCACACTATGCTATCCGAACTGTGCCCAGGCCCCTTTCCCGGATCGTTTGAGAAGTGTGAGTGCTATGAATCGGGCTCAGGCACAGTTCACTTAGGCGGCTCTGGCCCGGTTGCAAGAGGTGGGCCTGAGCGCGGTTCACTTGGGCTCAGGCGCGGTACGCTTACAGTGTGAGTGCAAGCGTGCCTAAGCCCGAAACTGAAAGCGAGACGTGACTTTTAATGGACTGTTTCATATGGATTAATTAATCATTGGTATTGTTCAATGAACGCAAACTGTCTTAGATTATTAAAGACGCAAATCCCTCACTGCACGTCAGCTGCACCTTTAGCAAACTTCCTAATTCCTGCAGCACAAGGACGTTATGATTGTTTATGAGCGTCAAAAGTGGCGGCTGTTTGACGAAATATTATACTGCGTGTCACCGCATATCAAACAACTTAAATGATATAACTAAAGAATTTCCACTGTGCTGAGTCATTGATGACGTAAGCGCGCCCAGGCCCGAATGTAATGTGGGTCCTAAGTCACAAGTGTTATATGTTTCAAACATTTTTTAAGATCAGGTCTCACCAGTGCAGCCAGAGGTTCCTTTTTTTACGGCATAACCCATGTCACAATGACAGATGAAAAAACCCTTGGTGTTCTCACACTCCCCAAATGCACAGATGTTGTCATTCAGTTCACACTCATTCACATCTGCAAACAGCAAGACAAAAATTCAGAAAAAATCCAAAAGAGAACAATCCGAAATCAGATTCTTTCAAAGACAAAATTCAAAACAGATGTGGTATAGACAGAGCTGACACATCTGGTCAACTACAGTATCTAGCACATTCTTGTGATACTAACTTTTAAAATAGATGCCTTATTTGTGTTTATACATATTTTTAATATAATATTGAATTTATTTATTTTACTGTTAGTCAAAAACTCAAGAACATATGCATTAGAGTATATATCAAACATTGAGTTTAGCATTTATTCTAAATATGCAGCATGTATAAAAACTTTTGCAGCCTACCAATACATGTCTTCATGTCCAAGGAAGCCATAAATCCTTCGTAACACAAACAATGATATGCTCCAGGAACGTTAGTGCACTGACCACCTTCACAGATGTCTATGACCTCTTCACATTCATTCACATCTGGAGAGACCCAGAGACAGAGTTGAATGCATGTATGTGTTCAACTGCATATATTATATGTTTCACAATGTTTAAAACACTTTAAACAAGGCTTCTGTAGATATATAAAAAATGGTGGAACAGTATTTCATGGTCAGTAGTAGAGATACCTGCACATGTCCGCTGGTCCGGCGTGAGACTGTAACCCTGACCACAGCTGCAGGAGTAACTGCCCTCTGAGTTACTACAATGCAGCTCACATCCTCCATTTTCTATTGTGCACTCATCTATATCTGAAGTACAAAGTTACAGAGTTATGAACAGTACCAGTAAAATTTTAGGGTCATTCATCTTTTATCATGTAATTAAACAAATGCATTCAATTGACAGTTTGAGTAATATTAAAAAATGTGTGTGTAATACTCATTGTTAAAAAATACATCTAAGTAAAATGGCCTTACTGTAGGTGTTCCCAAAAATTCTTATTGACCCCAAAAGTGTGTAAATGTAAACCCAATTTGTTTTAGCATTATATATTGCTTATTGCATGAAATGTTATCAATACAGTACATCCACATCCACACATGAGAAAGTAAGTTAACTGAACTGTATCAAGTATAAAGTACTAAGTATTAACTATAATTGCACTAAGTATAAATACACTAGCATTCTAGTTGAGTAAGTGTAAACAGGAGTGAAACTGTATCATAAGGGGTAATCCACAAGAGTTATCCAATAAATAGACAAAGGTTGAGGCAGGCAGTGAACAATCTTAAAACAAGAAACTAATAGAACTAATAGCTAATAAGAACTAATAGCTAATAATATGCCAAAACAATCTGAATTTGAATTGTGCTAATTTGAATTATTGACAATTGCAAAAAATAATAATTTTTATATGCCATTAAAATTGTTTTGAATTTAATTTTTTTTATTTAAATTAAAATTTCATAACTTCAATATTGAAGATCTGAAATGTAAGACAACTGACGTTTTCAAGACGTATTTTCAAAGGTCAGATTTTTTGTGTTCTGAATTCATAGACTCCTCTTTTGTCATAGTTAACCTTACCAATCTATTTTTGAATGATCTGATTTTTCCATGTATTCAAAAATATTACATTATTTTTTACTAAAATACATTGAAACCAAAATGTCCAATTTTATTGTCTATTTTTGTCACTAAATTGTTCATTCAGAGCTTTCAAAACCTGCTTATTTATAAATAAATTGACTCACTATGAATGACTCGCTCAGAGATTTCTTGTTAACCTCATTTGTTAAGTGCTTAAAACTTTGTTTCAAATGGTAACAACATAAGAGTTAAAAAATCTATATTGTTGTGAATAATGTACAGGGAAAGCCACTTGATGAGTTTTCAACATAATGTTTGTTTTATGTGACCTGAAACTGAAAGCAGCCTTCCCTGTACTTAAAGCTAAAATACATATGAGTTTTATTTAACATTAGGCTATATGTAGATTAAATAACACTTATTTTTACCTATGTCCACACACCCCCCACCCCCACCCCCATATTATTAGCTCCATAATAGACAGAAATACAAAAAACAACAATGTGTGAGTGTCATGCTTAAATCAATCCAGGCTCAGTCTGAAAACGTACCGCTATATACTTTTCTGAAGAGAGCCAAATACGTCACAGGAGGTACATTTTTTTGCAGTTGTTGTTTTAGCAAATACACCAATGGCCGCTGTGTACACTTTTTGAGATCTCAAATTTCTCTTGCTAGTGCCATTCGCACCTGCTGTTCTCATGTAAATCCACTAGAGGCCACTGTTGACTAACTGACTGACTGACTGACTGACCGATCAACTGACCCACTCTTCTCCTTCCCTAAACCAAACCAATGGTGTTTTCAAAAGCACTGACTGCCCCGTAGCGTTCATTTTAATACGAAATGCAGCCATACGTACTTCTGGATACATAATTTGCAATCTCCAGAAATGTATATAGGGCACCGTTTTCAGAATGGGCCTATGTTGGCTTAAATAGTGTTTCTGTAATGTTCTGCAGCTGTGTCAGTGTAATCATTGCCCAGATTGATAACAGCTGTAGTGTGTAATCAGTGCAATAAATACTGGGGGATGTAGTTCAGGAGAATGACAAAGTGAGTAGAAAGTAGGAGTGCCCTCTAGTGTATCTTGTGGGCACTCCAGATGATAATTGTGACACTAGAACTATTCTGGCATGCTCAATATGTTCCACAAATGGAAATATTGTTGTTAGTTTTTATACTTCACCTGCTCATCCATGTAAAGTTGCTTTGACAATCTACGCTTTATTTAAGCACTACACTATCTGACAAAAGTCTTGTCGTCTATCCCAGTTGTAGGAGCAACAAATAATATCTTGACTTCTAGTTGATTTTTTAAAAAAGTGGCAGAGGGTAAATTTTCCCTATGAATCATCTGTTGAACTGCATCCCAATCATCACAAATACCGCAGAAGACCTATTGGAACCTGCGTGGACCCAAGATTCTCACAGAAATCAGTCAAGTTTGGTGAAAAAAAAATCATGGTTTGGGGTTTCATTCAGTACGGGGGAGTGTGAGAGATCTGCAGAGTGGATGGCAACATCAACAGCCTGAGGTATCAAGACATTTGTGCTGCCTATTACATTACAAACCACTGAAAAGGCGAAATTCTTCTGCAGGATAGCGCTCCTCATACTTCCACATCAAAGTTCCTGAAAGCAAAGAAGGTCAAGGTGCTCCAGGTATGGCCAGCCCAGTCACCAGACAATAACATTATTGAGCGTGTCTGGGGTAAGGAGGAGGAGAAGGCATTGAAGATGAATCCAAAGAATCTTGATGAACTCTGGGAGTCCTGCAAGAATGCTTTATTCGCCAGTCCAGATGACTTTATTAATAAGTTTATTGAGTCATTGCAGAAATGTATAGATGCAGTCATCCAAGCTTATGGGAGTCATACACAATATTCATTCTTTTCCCACTGCACCATTATTTTGTATTATATAGTGTACATTATTTGTTAAGTGACAAGACTTTTGTCTCAGCAAAGTCAGACCCTTACTGTCCTAATTAAATAATTAAAAATCAAGACATGATCATATATTATTTTGGTAAAATAAGCGTAATCTAGAGGTCTTTGCCTTTCATATAAGCCACTTCTGATACCAAATGATCAACTAGAAGTCAAGTTATTATTTGTTATTCCTATAACTTGGACATGCAGCAAGACTTTCGTCAGCTAGAACATATGAACAAATGCATAAAAAATTCACAATTAATTCACAATAAAAAAACACATAAAAAAACTGAAACATTTGACTAGTTAATCTACAGTTCTGACCTGTGCAACCCTTCCAATCAGGTATCGTCTGGTAGCCAGAGTTACAAGAGCACTGGTAGGTTCCCACCACATTCACACACCATCCATTAGGACAAAGTGTGCTACTCAGATCACACTCATTCACATCTGCTGACAAACAGTAACATCCGTCAGATCAATGACAAGAATTAGGTCAAAATCTATTCTGAGTTAAAACAGTTACACTTTATATAAAGTGGCCTTAACTACTATGTACTTACATTAAAATGATTCATTTGGTACAATGCGCTTATTTTGACAAACAAGAGTGAGATGCTGCACACACAAATGACATGATTTAGTTCACCTTCACAGGCACTGCCATCCACAGACAGATGATGACCAGGTGGACACACACACTTGTAGCTGCCATCAGTGTTTTCACAGGTGCCTCCATTGCACAGTGAAAGGTTTTGCTCACACTCATCAATATCTACAGCATTACATGGTCAGAATTAGTGTGGAAAATAATGATTTTGCAAATATGTACATAAGTTAACCTCAAGAAGCATTCATGTAATTAAAAAGGCACATTTAATGCTTTACTATATTGAATTTAACACAGCAAGTAAAACGCAAGTACATAAAGGTAAGTAAAGATGTCAAGAGATATAACCACTGAGCCACCATGCCACCCAATGCCATGTCCTAAATAATTTATAATTTGATTGACTGAAGCATACCATAAATAATAAAGTGTCACTCACCCATGCAGTTCTTCATCATCATGATTCCACTTTCGTAGCCAGGAAAACAGTCACACTGGAAACTGCCCAGAGTGTTCACACATGTGCCATGACCACAGACATCAGGAGAGATCATGCACTCGTCAATGTCTGAGAAAATTCACACATACAAACACACTCGGATCTCATAGAAAAACACATGAAATGCTTTATAATTTTCAGCTGAATGCCATTACACAAACTCAAGTAGAACAAGCATTCAATTAAAACATGCAGAAACATAGATATACAGCACTTAAATACAACAGTTTATATCTGTGGATCACATAGATCTTACTGTACTCTCACCAGTGGTGTAAAGTAACAAATTACAAAAACTCCAATTACTGTAATTGAGTAGTTTTTCTCAGAAAATTTTAATGTGCTAGGTAGTTTTAAAAATGTTTACTTTTACTTTCCCTTGAGTACATTTTTTAGTGCTGTATCGGTACTTTTACTCCACTACTTTCCTTCAACCTGCAGTCACTACTTTATTTCTTTCTTGTTTATGGTGATTAGCTAAAGTAGAAAAATCAGTTCTGCGATTCCTGTCCAATCAAATGGCACATAGAAAAAAAATTGCATCATACTGAACTACCTCAAGACATGGGCATTTTATGAATGCAGCAAACCTTTTGGAAGCATTAAAAGATGTCCAAAATATATACACGCAATGATCCAGAGTTTATAGACTGCATGTCACTGCTGAGAAAATGAAGGATGTCAACTGTATGATGACTGAAATCACAAAACAGCCTTGAACATTCACTAAATGAAACGAATGAAGAATGGAAGGAAGGGACGAATGAAGGAAAGACCGAACAAGGAATGGAAGTAAGGACCAAAGGAAGAAAGAAAGGATGAAATGAATGAAGGTTTCAAGAAAGGACTGAACAAACTAAGGAAGGAAGGAATGAACGAATGAATGTATGAACAAAGGACCTAATGAAGGAAGGAACAAAAATACGAACGAATGAATGAGTGAACGAATGAAGGGAGGAACGAAGGAAGGAACAAGTGAATGAAGGAAGAAATTAAGAAGGAAGAAAGGAACAAAAATATGAATAAACGAACTAATGAATGAGCAAACAAATAAAGGGAGGAACAAAGGAAGGAACAAATTAATAAAGGAAGGAAGGAACAAACTAATTAATGAAGGAAGGACTGAATGAACATACAATAGAAGGAAGGTTGGTAGGAACAAATGAATATCATCTTCATATGAAGATCACTAAATGCACTACAGAATGTTACGTTTACACATCCCTGCACAAACTGCATGTAAACGCATCAACTTCTCACAGTGTAATACTGACTTCTCACTACAACAAATACTTTTACTCTACTTGCAACACATTTTTTGGGCTAGTAATAGTACTTGAGTATGATTTTTCAGTACTCTTTACACCACTGACTCTCACATGCATTCAAAACGTGTATACAATTTCACATTCTGGGTTTGGCATAGTCACAAATATTTTATAATAAAGTCATTAAAGGCGCAGTAGGTAGTGCTGTCGCCTCACAGCAAGAAGGTCGCTGGTTCAAGCCTCGGCTGGGTCAGTTGGCGTTTCTGTGTGGAGTTTCCATGTTCTCCCTGCATTCGCGTGGGTTTCCTCCGGGTGCTCCGGTTTCCTCCAAGTCCAAAGACATGCAGTACAGGTGAATTGGATATGCTAAATTGTCCGTAGTGTATGAGTGTGGATGGATGTTTCCCAGAGATGGGTTGCAGCTGGAAGGGCATCCACTGTATAAAACATGTGCTGGAAAAGTTGGTGGTTCATTCCGCTGTGGCGACCCCAGATTAATAAAGAGACTTAAGAAAAGAAAATGAATGAATGAATGAATTATCTATTGATAAATTAACAAATAAGCAACTGTCATAAATGAGTTAAATGGGACCTATTATACAAAACATTTTATAATATTTTAAACTATAATTTAAACACAGTTGTGTGAATATAGCCAGCCTCTAATGGTAAAAATTAATTAATTCTAATAGTTATAATCAAACTTTCTAAAAATAATCTGCAGAAACACTTTTATTGCCGTTCTCTTTGTACATGTTATCAGAGGGGAAAGCATAGACAGCCCTAAGCGAGAAGCAGCCATCTGCCAATAGTTTTGAATCTGCTGTTATAATGACATAGGCCCTTTTTGAATTTGAAGTTAGTCACCAAACAGCACAATTTGGATCAAAGCCTAAAAGAGGCCATTTCAAAGAGTTATAAAAAAATTTAAATGATGGTACACAATTGTTCTCATAAAAAAGGTGCATACAGTTGAAGTCAGAATTATTAGCCCCCCTGAGTTATTAGCCCCCCTGTTTATTTTTTCCCCAATTTCTGTTTAAAGGAGAGTTTTTTTTCAACACATTTCGAAACATAATACTTTTAATAACTCATTTCTAATGATTTATTTTAACTTTGCAAAGATGACAGTAAATAATATTTGACAAGATGTTTTTCAAGACACTTCTATACAGCTTAAAATGACATTTAAAGGCTTAACTAGGTTAATTAGGTTAACTGGGCAGGTTAGGGTAATTAGGCAAGTTATTATATAACGATGGTTTGTTTTGTAGACTATCGAAAAAAAAATTGCTTAAAGGGGCTAATAATTTTGACCTTAAAATGGTCTTTAAAATTTTTAAAACTACTTTTATTCTAGCCGAAATAAGACAAATAAGACTTTCTCCAGAAGAAAAAACATTATCAGAAATACTGTGAAAATTTCCTTGCTCTGTTAAACATTATTTGGAAAATATTTAAAAAAGAAAAAAAAATTCAAAGGCGGGTTAATAATTCTGACATCAACTGTAAGTGTTGGACCACACCTTCTTTATTACAACATCTATGAAAATAAATATTACTGGAAAGGCTAAGTGATTTTATGAATAATTTCCATATTAAAACATGAATCATCATTTAAAAGCATATGTTTAGAGTAGGGGTTGGCCGTTGTCGACGTTAAAGTGCTGCGCTATAGCAAGATTCTTATTGAGCAGTTTTACTTTCACTCATGAATATTTCATTCATGCCCCCGTGACAAATTGAGGTATTAGACGCAAATAAGGAGTAAGGACTGGTCAGAGCGTTATGGAATTTAATAACACACGCCAATTAGAAAGAAAAAAACTTTGTGATGTGTGTGTGTGTGTGTGTGTGTGTGTGTGTGTGTGTGTGTGTGTGTGTGTGTATGTGTGTGTGTGTGTGTGTGTGTGTGTG
>CAIGQZ010015916.1:407642-447111 GCA_903798205.1 Danio tinwini
CACACTGCCTGAATATGAATATGCACACTGCATAACTATGGTTATATAAACTTAGCACATTTTAAACTGACCAACATAAACAGTAATAATATATTGTATAACAATTGACACTACTTACTACTGGCCCATTACCTGCCTTTTACCTATTATTAGTACTTATAAAGTATGATCTTATTTTATATCCCTAATACTACCCAATACCTAAAACCAACTACTACCTTACTAACTGCCAATAAGCTGCTAATTATTATATTATTGAGCTAAAAGTCTTAGTTAATAGTAATAGTTTGTTAATAGTGTGAATTGCATATTAAAATAAAGTGACCAAAAAAAGCATTAATATATGTGTGCGCATGTGTGTTTGTGTGTGTATTTAATAATAATATTTAGTAGCAATTGCAATATTAAAGATTTTGGTTACACTTTTAGGGCCATTGTCACATTAAAGATGCACTTATATAATGGGAAATCCTAACAAACCCCACAGGGTATTATACTATAAGGTTAATATTTATTTTTCTATGTCAAAATGATTAACTGTTAGTTATAAATATGTATAGCATGTTCAAAAAGGACAATGCTATTTATTTGTCAACAAATGCTAAAAGAAATCCACAGAAATACTTAGCACTACTATTTTCATTAACATCAATAAGTAGTCCCGCAAAAAAATCATTTGTACTAAATCAGCAAATTAAAATGAGTTTTGCTGGATCATGTGACAATGAAGACTGTAGATCATGTGACAATGTAGTTGTGACTGCTGAAAATGTATTAATACAAGGTTTTTATCGTAACATTGTCTTTACTGTATTAATCAAATAAATGTAGCTTTGGTGAGCAAAATAAATTACTCTTAAAATATTTCAAAAACATACAGTATATGCTAGAGTATAGCATAGTATTAACTTTGATTTAATTGTTTAGAATTGTAAGTCTGTACAGTGAGCACCAATGTTTTTATACCAGTTTGACATGGTTCACATGGGCTGCCCCATGCCGATCCTAGTGTGGCACAGCACTGTGACCTCAGTGTAGCTCCGTTGATGTTAACTTCACATCGACCATCCTGAAGAGTTAACCAGCATGAACCCTTCAAACTGTCTGCAAAAATAAACCTTCATTAGCACAACAATGCACACAAATAGGGAAAAGACACCACAGAAAAAACTATTTTGACACAGTGGAGGTCCAATTTAGAGAACAAGCAACAGTTTCCTAAATTTCAAGGTCAATTTCTAGTTCTATTTGAGTTATCCTAGCAAGAGTAAAATATATATTTTTGAGAACATTTCATGAGTCAAATACATTATATTCTGAAAGACAGTAAGATGGATAGATAGTTTTAGACATTTTAAAAAGAACAATGATCAAAATAAGAGAAACACGTTCAAATTCCTCACAGTTATTGATGTTGATTTGTTATTTCCTTAATTATCTGACAAATCCTACTTATCTGGCAGTTTTTTTTTCAGGCTTTGCAAGATAGCGAGCTGTTCTAAAATGACTGAACTCCTCAAATAGCAGGTTGTGAAGATAAAGACTAAAGTGACCCTTTCAGCCAAATGACAAGAGGTTGGTTGTACCCAAATCTGTGATTTCTAGAATACTGTAATTTTACAGTTTCACTAACTCAAGTCCCCAAAAATAATCCTCAAAAAAATGAAAAAGCAGAAGAATACAGTATAATGAGGAGACTATTTATAAAAATGCAGATTAGCTCACCAGTTAACCTCTGACGGAGTAAGGATCTTTATCTCAACATACAGTGTTTTAAAAGTGAAGAACATTTAGACTGAAACCCCTGCTGCAGTATTGCCAGGTCTAAAAAATTCCAGTCTAATGACAACACAAAACCCACCAAAAGACAGTTACTAAACTTTTTTTTAAGTAAGCTGTTGCAAACTATGTATATGGGCTGCATTTAAACAAACATAATTCAATTTGTTTGTTTAAATTTAGCCCATATACAGTACATTGTTTGCAAACACCTTAAAAAATGTGTAAGTCCATTAAACAATTTTTTTTCTGTGAATTGCTGAAATCACACAAAGGGTTTAGCATACAGTATATTCTCTAGTATTCTGTGATACACATACTATATACATGCTAAAGTACAGATTCACTTACATGTATTCTAGGATCAGTGTCCATTAGGATACAATTTAATTTTTTATTTTGTATTCAAGATAAAGTAACATTTTGTTACAAATATAGCCCAAAAAAAAGCACCTTCATACGTTTTAAGACTACTGCATTTTCCAAAAATGCTCAATTATGCAGAAAACTGTGACCCTGGCAACACTGCTCTGCAGGGACCAAACCTCTTTTAAAAGAATCAAAAGGCCAAATTAACCTTCGCTGAGAAGCATGTTGTGTAAAGTGTGTAAAGAAGTGAGTGAAAGGATGCAGAAGTATTATTGTTTGAAGGTTTGAAGGAGTTTTGCCTCTTATAAAGCTACATGGCAAAGTGAATGCAAATGTTTCATGCAGTTCCCTCTCTGCTTCATCATGATCAACCAATCATGACATTTGCTATGAAGCAATTAAAGATGCTTTCCAAAAAAGGGATTTTCCTTGAAAAACAGCATAGTAAAATTAAGATTCTGAAAAATAAGCGTAACATCATTTCTGAAAAATCACGTTTAGAAATTGTAATCTAATTTTGCCATCCACTGTATTTTTCTAGCATTAACCAGTGAGTAATAAAAGTAAAATGGCCTTGATTTAGGTGTACATGTTTAAACGTTTACATTTACCAACACATAAAAGTCCAGTGGTGTCCAGTTTACTTCCTTGTGAACATTCACAGTAGAAAGAGCCTGCACTGTTCTTACACACTCCATTGACGCATGGGCTGCTCACACACTCATTCACATCTGGAAAACACAACAATGATGGTTTGACAATCTGAAAGTTTATATGATCTGACTATTGAATGAAGCCTTGTACCCTACTAAAATGCATTTAATGGCTGCATTTGTTTGATAAAAAAAATAGTAAAAACTGCAATATTTTAGAAAATAAATACTATTTGTAGAATTATTAATTATTTTGAATCTAAAATAAAATGTCATTCATTTTTGTAATGGCAAAGCTAAATTTATGAGAGTCATGTTGCATTACCTTTTGAAAATCCTTGTGATATGCTAATTTGGTGTTTGTTATTATTGTAACATCCTGGTCTCTGTTTTGCTAATTTCAGTTCAGTGTTTTCATGTCACTTCCTGTCACCTTAGTTTACCCTTATCTTGTTTACCTTTGAGTTAGTTGTCTCCACCCCCTTGTAAGCTTGTTTAGTTAATCGTTTCCTTTTGTATTCATACCCTGTTTGATTAGCCCTTCATTGTCATTAGTTTTAAGTCACTCCCATTTAAATAAATATTTGTTGGCTGCATCTGGATCCTCACCTCTGTTTATGTCCTACACTACGCCAGACGTGACAATTATCCATGATGGTCAGTGTGATTCACTTTTTCATTAAATTTTTTTTAAAGAAACAATACTTTTATTCAGTAATATACAGTTAACAGAGATCAAACTGACAGCAAAAAATATATAAAGTTGTTCTTTGTATTTTTGTTCATCAAAGAATCCTGAAAAATATATAATAGTTTCTACAAAAATACGAAGACCAGTTGTTAGTTGATGACAATAATAAATGTTTTTAAACACAAAATCAGTATATTATAATGATTTCTGATGGTGTGACATTGAAGACTGAAATACTGACACCTAAACTGACACCAAAAAAATCAGAGTAACAATATCACACAAAAGTACATTGTTATTGAATCTTTGACCAAATTAATGCAATTTTGGTAGACCTTCATTCAAAAACATTGAATAAATCTACTTAAAAAACTGTTATGTTAATCCATTTTCCAATACATGTTAGGGCATGTAAGGCATGTCTTGTTTCAGGCGGAATACTGTAAACACCTGCCTCTGGAATTTATAGCATGTTTCCACATAGGCAGAAACTGAAGGGGAAAAAACAAAGTGACAAGAATCTGTGTGATCTCAGAAGCTCTTGATACTGACCTTCACATGTCTCTGTGTCGTGTCTGAAGATAAACCCCGCCGGGCAGGTGCAGCTGTAGCTCCCTGGAACATTTCGGCACAGGCCATTATCACAGAGGAGACTGTTCACCACACATTCATCAATATCTGCAAACAGAGGACTCTGCGTCATGATGACACACATCGGATAACATCTTGACTTTTTCACATCACATATTTTTCTATATGTCAAATGATCACTGTATTTTGTTCACAATGAACAGGAATGTTCATGCAAGAAACTACAGTGTCAGTTGAAGTTGAAAAGATAGGAAGGTTTAGTTCTCCAAAAAAAATTTAATTATGTAATTAATCATTCACCTTCATATTGTTTTAATCCACTGAGACCTTCGTTAATCTT
Source organism: Danio tinwini (assembly GCA_903798205.1). NCBI lineage: Eukaryota > Metazoa > Chordata > Actinopteri > Cypriniformes > Danionidae > Danio > Danio tinwini. The sequence goes on from CAIGQZ010015916.1 coordinate 412,066, forward strand.
TACAACATTCATTCATTCATTTATTTTCTTTTCGGCTTAGTCCCTTTATTAATCTGGGGTCGCCACAGCGGAATAAAACGGCAACTTATCCAGCACGTTTTTACGCAGCGGATGCCCTTTCAGCCGCAACCCATCTCTGGGAAACATCCACACACACTCATTCACACTCATACACTACGGACAATTTAGCATACCCAATTCACCTCATGTCTTTGGACTGTGGGGGAAACCGGAATCTTTACAACATAAATTAAGATACTTTTGATGAAATTTGAGAGCTCCCACATCCTCCATTTACTGTACAGCGACAGGCCTGAGATGTTCAAACCAAAAACTTTGTCAAAGCATTCCATGTGACTTCAATGGTTCAACTGTAAACAAACAATTGCCTTACTACAGGCAATGTGGCACTTGTGTTTCACCCTGCTGCTTCCAATGACAATAAGTAGTACTGCCTGTAATAAACATGCACCCTGACCTGGGGCCTGTTTCAGTAAGGAGGTTCAACCAACTCTGAGTTTCAACTTGAACTCTGAGTTGACTTACCGAGAGATTAAAAACTCAGAACAGCTGATCTGAGTTAGGTCAATCACCGGGTCTATAAAAAGGCATAATCAATGGAGCACAAATATTATGAGTCACCATGGCAACATCCGAAAAAAGAGATTGGCATTTCTTTCTCCAGCTGAACTTGATGTGCTCATCCAAAGTTATAGCAAATATGACCATAAATTTAAAAAACCAACACCACTGCATCAGTGAAACAGAGACAGTTAGCGTGGGAAAACATAGTTGCTCAAGTTAATTTTATAGTTAAAGTTTAAGTTGGTTTAAGTTATTTATAGTAATAGTTTACATTTAAAGTATTTAAATATTTAAGTATAATAAAATAAGTAACGTAATGTGTGACATTGATTGACTTTTCACTTGAAAAAGTGGGGAATTAGTCATAAATTTAAAGTTATTTCAGATGTAATTAAAATAAATTACATAAAATAGGCTACTGCATAGAATGAATATCATAGAATGCATATAACCTAATTTAATGTTTAGTGGAAATGTTTAATTTAAGGTTCCCACTTTTACACACGTTGATCAGTTTAAGATAACATTTCTAAAATTTAGTTTTTAATAGATTAAAAAGGGCACTAGTGTGTCTGCCTTTTTTATTGATTAAGTGGTAGAGGTTGATATGACATTTAGATAGTAAGCAGTACTAAAAAATAGTTTTTAGAACGAGTAATAATTCCATTAATCTAGTTACAGTACATGTCCCTGTCGAAGGTCAGTGAATTATTATTATTATTATTCATTAAAAAAAGGACAAGCCATTCTCGTACATGACTGATCTTTGTGTGACTAAAATGTAGGCAAAAGCTATGTTTCCATCCAAAAATGTGAATTAAATTTATGTGCAAAACTGGAATATCGCCTAAAGGATATGCAAATAAAGCAGCTTTTCCATCCAACGAATCAAAGAAAAACAAATCATCACTTCCTGATTAATTGGCAGCAAATATCAACAGTAAAAACAGAATTTACTGCAGTAGAAGAAGCTGCATGAATCATTTCTTAATGAATGACTTTCACCTCAGAGGACAATGCCTACACACAATGAACGTGTGGTGGCATTTGACGCCATGAGATGTGTAGAACAGACGCTCTTGACACACTCCAGACGCTCTGGAGGTAATTAATAATATAATAACATTAATACGAAAATGGTTAAGGTGTTTTAGAATTACCAAAACAACATTTCAGATGTTTTACAGTGTGCTCAGCCTGCTGGTTTGTCCATTCACACACATTTTCATCATCATATGATCTCTTTTAACAAACATTTTTTAATACATATACTGGAATTTGTTTGGTAAAAGTGTTTCCATCGTATTTTATGCACATCTTTTCCTATCGAATAAAAAGTTTATCCTGCTCAGTTATGTGCAGTTATGTTTTTATGCCTATTTTCAAAATTTATGCACATCTTTGCATTGCCATTAACCGATTTTTATGCGCATATCCAAAATGCGCATAAAAACAGGTGGGTGGAAATGTAAGGCTAAGGCAAGAAATACCGCTTCGTCTTAAAAAAGAAAAGAAAACCCAGAGTTTCTCTCATTTCAGGGTTAACATACTCTGAGTTTCAACTTCCTTTCTGAAACGGGGCCCTGATGTGGTAGAGAAAATATAGGCAAGCAAAGTCATATTTACAGTTTTTTTTTTGTAAAAAAAAAAGATTTTACAGTTGAATCACTGAAGTCACATGGAATGTTTTGACAATGTTTTTGGTTCCTTATCTAAACTTTGAATTTCTCATGACCATTGCTGTCTTTAAATGGTCAAAGAGCACTTGGTTTTCATTCATTCATTCATTCATTTTCTTTTCGGCTTAGTCCCTTTATTAATCTGAGGCTGCCACAGCAGAATAAACCGCCAACTTATTCAGCATATGTTTTACGCAGTGGATGCCCTTCAAGCTGCAGCCCATCACTGGGAAACATCCATACACACTCATTTACACACATACACTTTCGCTTACACAATTCACCTATATCACATGTTTTTTTTTTTGTTTTTTTTGGACTTGTGGGGGAAACCAGAGCACCCGGAGGAAACCCATGCAAACACGGGGAGAAAATGCAAACTCCACACAGAAATGCCAACTGACCCAGCCGGGGCTCGAACCAGCGACCTTCTTGCTGTGTTGCCCACTTGGATTTCATCTAAGATAACTTAATTTGTATTCCAGAGATGAACAAAGGTCTCTGTGGATTGAAACAACATGATGGACAATGATTAATAACAGAATTTTCTATTTTTTTTGGTGAGCTAAAGCTTTAATACTTCTACTTAACTTGGGTGAACTAATCCATTAGGTTTAATTTAACAAATCCAATTAACACAAGAAGGAGGACCTGTTTACACCTTGCAAATGCAAATGTGTCAATCTGATCACAAATGGATGATGTTAAAAACAGAAGCAAACAGGGTCTATTAAGGCATTAAGTATTAAGATGTGTTTTGGTCATCCGGATCACAGTCATCACATCACATCACATCACAGACCACTTTTCTGATAATAAGGAGTCTATGAGCTTTTTAAGGCCTTTTCTGCTTTTTTGATCTAATATCACAAAAATAGCTAAAAAAAACTGGTGGCAGACCTGCCAGTGTGGCTTCAGCGTCGCTATGGAAACGACTCCCTCATCGTAATCACCATCCCTCACATGCTGATCAGGGACAGCTGCTGCCCACTGAAAAAGGGGTATTTAACACACGCCGTAGAGGGATATGGGAAAGCACAACTAGGATGACAGCAAGAACTACGCTGACTTCTCCCTCTTCCACTGGGCACCCTGATCGGCACTTCACTTCACCCGATCACCGGAGCCCTTAAGACACAGAACTCACTGCCCTGCACATCCCAGCGCACCTTTTCCTTGCTCCACTCCTTAAATAAACACCCTTATGGGGATTTTCCCTGCCTTTCTGTGTCCGTGGGATCTCTCACCTGCGACACTGGCTACTGTACACTCATAAACAAACAAAAAAATTTACAGTATGTTGTAATCAAATTCTGTATAATTTTTCATTAAAATAAAATAACAGCACATAAATGATTGTATACTGTATATGCATTTTAGCTTAGAAATAAATCAATTCATGTGCTCTACACAAAATGAAACAAGAAAGTTATGTTTTAAAAGAAATGTATCAAAATGTTATAATTTGGTGAGAGAAAACCTAAACATACATCTGTAAATGTTATACAAAAATTTATTTTAATGAACATTTATTGATTATTTTATTTTTTTCACAACACTTACGTGATATTCTGAGATTTTATTAAGGTAGCATAGATAAAATTGTCACTTGTCACTTGAATTTAATTTGTACAGGCTTGAGTTCTTAAATGAATATTGATAGCTCATGGTAGTTACTCATATGTACATATATTTATTAAATGTCAACTGACCCAGACAGTTTCTGCCGCTCTGGTCACTTTCATAGCCAATGTTACAGATGCAGCGGAAATTTCCTCGGAGATTCTCACACACTCCATTTGAGCAGATATCCGGATCCAGAGAGCACTCATTAATGTCTGCCTCACAAATAAATAAAAGAAATTCTAAACAGGTTCACTTAAAAAGACATGTCATATTCACTAATGCATATTCATTAATCCTTTAAGCACAGCTTTAGTAGATTAAGTACAATATAGTTTAAAATCTGAACATCATGCACATGCTTAACTTTGTAATACAAACAGAAAATACACATCATGCACTAAACACTCAACTTTTCCTTCTTGGTCAAACTGCTTGTTTAAAATGAGTTGAAACAAAAAAATCTTATGTTTATTTTGGCACACCTTAATTGTTTTATGTTCAATCCACTTAAATTTGTGAAAATTCGTATGTTAACTTAATCGATCTGTGTTGACACAACATGTGGGAATTGTGTGCAACCCAGCATTTTTTTACAGTGAACAACAGAGAATTACACACACACTAGCACACTTAAAAATAAAGGTTCTTACAATTTGATTTTACTGAAATAGTAAAACTGTTTTTTTCTTCATGTACGCTTAAAAACAGATCTCTGAATTATATACATTGCTGTCTAATACTGGCCCTTCAACCTTTGATTCTTTAAGGGCAATATGGGAAAAAGATTTGAGGTCTAGTTTTAGTGATGAGGAGTGGCTATCTGCCTGCTCAAATGTCTATCCCAAAAGTATTTCAATTTCGGTTCATGAGCAAATTTATAAATGAATTCACATGATTTATCGAACCCCAGTTCGCCTCCATAGAATATTTCCCAATTATTCCCAGCTATGTTTCAAATGTAAGTTAGACATTGGCACAGTGATGCATGTATTTTGGGACTGTGATAAAATCAAAATGTACTGGAAAGAGATCCACAAAATGATTTAACAATAATTGGAAAGACTTTTGCTTTGTCCGCAAAGGTATATTTTTTGAATTGTACATCGGATCTTTGTCTTGATCATGACAAAAAATGTGTATTGAATTTTTGTATATGCTTGGCCAAAAAATGTATGTGGCAGAGTCAGGCAATCAGACTCCTACCACTGGAAAAGTTGACTTATGATCTACATCAAAAATCTGAGGTGTTCTGGCGCATTTGGTCCTTTTTCTGGATTTCTTTTGAAAATACCCAATAACTATGTCTTTCTAAATTTGTTTTATAATATCCTTTTATTTTTGACTTTGCTTTAAAGCACTTGTATGCAAAATATATAACAAAAAATTACAATAATAAATAAAGGTTCTTTATTGGCATCAATGGTTGCTTGAAAATCTATTAAAATATCTATTTTATCTATTAAAACCTTAGTATCTTTCAAAAAGAATATATATAAACCTCAAATGTTTGTAAAAGTTTAGTTAACTAATTTATAAGAGTTCAGCTGACTCTTTTTTAGGTTCAGCCAAGTAAAAGTTATGTCAACACAATCAAACCAGATAAGTTAACATAACTATATACTGTATAATATATTATTTATAGTTATTTATAGTGAAAAAAGCTCATTTAGATAATATAAATGTTTCCCAGACAAAGAAAAACATGGTTATTTTTAGAAATGTTCACTAAGAAATGTTCAGAATAAGAATTTGGGAGCCAAAAATGATTCTTTCACTATAGTGAAACCCCCCTTTGGAATATTTTATTTTGAAGAGTGCAGACTTTAAAGTGGCTATGGACACCCATGCGGAAACATGACTTTGCTAGAAGCGTGACAAATGACAACAACATGTCTTTTAAAATGGGCTCAAAATATCAAAAATCTTTGATCTCATCCAATGTGATGGCAGTATATTCTTTCTTGTACCATTAGGATACTAAAAAGTGTTTGTTATAGTTATTTACTATTTTTAATTATGTTTTCGTTTGCATTTTAAAGGGCTCTTAATGTGTAGTTATAGTTGTTATTTATTTTAAATAAATGTTTAGTTACTACTACATTTTAGGTCACAATTCATGCTATTAACAAACAATTAACTAAGACTATTAGTACAATAAACAACTAATTATATCCTTGTTAATAGTAAGGTAAAATTTGGGTTTGGATAGGATTACAGCATAGTATGCAGGTAATAAGAGAGTAGTTAATAGTGTGAATTGTGACGAACTAAAGTTTTACCATTGTAGCTCATACATTTGTAAGAAATGCTGCCTTGGAAACTAGTTGAAATTAGTTTTATTATTATGTAATCCTCATTTGGACAGAATGGAAAGAAATCATGCTTTAAATGCCTGTCCCAGCATTTGTGATTTTCTGCAATTGCGCAAAAGACTGTAAACATTTTTTGATGAAAAAACAATGTATGTAGGATCAATAATGACATGATATAATAACATGATAATATGATATCAAAACATGATATGAGAAATACCTTTGCCATCAGCAGAAAATCCAACACCGCTTGCACACAAGGTCTGAAACTCAGCTAGAAGAGTGGCAGAACAACACATCACAGTGGTAGTTAATTCTTAATATTCATTAAAAAAAAAGTATAATATACTTTGGAGATTTAGGAAAACTCATTATAGGGCATCAATTTAAAAAGACCACATCACCAAATTCAGAAATCTTTAAAGTAGTATATCTTAAAAATATACTAAGACTATTAAAAGATAAGTATGACCAAGTGTAAGTATTATTAGTCATTAGCAGGGCCAGACAGAATCTGCGGAAATTTTTTAATATTTTTTATAAAAAAATCTGCAGATTTATGTGGAATAATTTTGGGAGTATCATAAACTTAATATATGTAAATAAAAATAATACATTTTTAACTTTTATTTAATGGTTACAATGCAAACCCAATTAGATCCACTTTTTTAATAAACAAAGTCTCTCATATAATATCTCTCATATAAATCGCTCATATGATATATCTACTAAAAGCCAGTTAATATTACTTTACAAACTGTATTGTTAATAAATCAAATTTACATTTTCATATTAGTCAATAATATTACCGAAATTAGTTTAAAAACTGAAGAAATATAAATCTGCACACAAGTAAATAAATAGACTCAATGATGGGCTAAAAATCTGTGGAAATCTGCAGATTTCTGACCACGCAGATTCTGTGTGGGCCAAGTCATTAGAGATGATAGAAACAGCAAATACATAAATGTTAAAGGGGACCTATTATGCCCCCTTTTACAAGATGTAAAATACTTCTATGATGTTCCTAGAGTGTGTATGCTTCAGCTCAAAATAGCACATAAATTATTTAAAACTGATCCTTATAGGCTTTCATCTAAATTGTGCCGTTTTGGTGACTGTTGGTTTTAATTAAAATAGATTTTTTGATTGTATTTGAATGTATTTGATTGTAGTCTGAGCCCTCTTTTCAAAAGAGGGCGGAGCTATAAATACCTATGTGTCAGCATAGTGGCAGATTCAAAACTCTAATGGTGGACGGCTGCTTCTCATTCAGGTCTGTCTATGCTAATGAGGGACAGATTGTCACTAATGGGTGGGACATTCTTCCTCTGATGACATTTACAAAGGGAGAATATCATCAAAGTGTTTCTGCAAATTGTTTTTACGAAGTGTGATTATAATCAATACAATTATTTTTTTTTTTACCATTAGAGGCTGGCTATATTCACACACTGTTAGCAGAAAATATGAAAAGAAAAATTGCTGGTAGATGTGTTCTCCAGTGATGGAATGCAGTCAAAATAACTATTTATTCATATTTTTTGCTTCTTTATATAGGTCCTACAATTAAGCAGAGCTGGATCTTACAGCATCAGTATTTTACATGTGTCCTTAATTTTAGTTTGGATCTCCTTCCCAAACTCTCTCATTAGGAGTAACAATGCATGAAAAATCAACAGTCTCAAGGGAAGAATTAAGGCCCATGTTTAGAAAACCGGTAAAACCTGTGTGTTTTACCACAACACATGACTCATTGCAGAATTGTGGGTACATTTCCTGAATTTTCTATTCATTTTCCTAAAACAGTAATGACATTTTACAAATGTATAATTTACAGTAAACCAAAACCTATAATTATTGTAAAATGCCACAAAAAAGCTTAAATATGAAAGGGAACTTTTGATTAGGTTACTAATTGTAACAGATTTGAATATAAAAACAGACACAAAATATTTATTTTACAACTGAAATTACAAATAATGCAGAAAATATATGCTTCATGCAAATTCTACAAGATTAAACACTCAAAAAATATGAAATTAGACTTATTTGAAGCTGAATGTTTGATTCAAGAGGTGGAAATCAACAAAAATAAGTCTAGTGTGAGTATATAACTTAAGATTTTCAAGACAAAATGTCCCTAAATTACTTTTAGAGATAATTTGTGTTAATATTTAAAGCTGTTTCATTACAATTTTGTGTTTTTGAAAAATAATAGATTTATCTTGAAAATGCCAATTACACACACAATTCTAGAATCACCCACATGAAAAAGACTTTAAAACTGACAGTATCATATCTATCCTAGAAGTTATTGCATCAACATGGGTAATGGCTATACCTGAGTGTTTGGCAGGGCATGGATGGCACAGTTCACCAAAGGCATAGTCAGGGTTGGCACAGCAGCACTGTGACTTGGTGACAGCACGCTGAAAAGGTCGTAAACACAAACCTCTTTTTACAGCCCCATAACAGGTGCTACGCATGTGTGTGTCTGCAACAGAAATATGCGAGGAAAATGGTCAAAATCATACCACCTTGCAATAGGAAACACAACAGGAACAAGAATCACTTCCCTTGAACCACAAATATAGCTACAGGAAGCCAAACTGAAGAGTTCAAAACTCTTTACTGAAGATTTTAAAAAATGTATTTAAATAATTGTGCTCAGCAAATTATTTATCTATAATGATTCTAATGTTTTATTAGTTTAGTGTAAATGGGCTAGTGCTGATCAATGATCTGATTTTTAGATGCAAAATTCAACAATGAATTCAAAAGTAGTGTGTTGCAGTTCTGATATACTAAAAAATGCAATAACACTTTAAACCACTGAGGTGTTTTTTCATAGCAGTATTTCCTTGTAAATCTTAACTTAAACATTACTGTAATTCAATTAAATCTATAACCAATGCTATTTGCCACTAGAAGGGCATTTAGTTATAATTAAGGGATCATTACATTAGTGGTTCTCAGTTCTTGTCCTTGCACCATACTGTTCTCAGTTACCCGCCTGATAGATAAATGTTTTAAGCATGAACTGTGTTTAAACTGGCAAAGTCTTTACTGTGTTCACAACTCCCTACTAACTTGAGCACAGGAAGTCTTTACTACATTTCAGAACATTCATTCGGCTAACCATCATTTGTGTAACACAACTGCCTACATCATATGTATTTTAATATTGTGTTGTGCACTCTCAAGTACGCGAGCTGACACTGGGGTAATACCTTTTTAAAATGTGTACTTGAAAGGTATATTGGTACCTCAAAAGTATATATTAGTAACTACAAATTTTAAGAGGAACACTTTTGTAGTTTTTAGGTATTAATATGTACCCTTGAGGTATTAATATGGACCTTTTAGGTACAAATTTATACCTTTTGAAAAGGTACCACCCCAGTGACAGCTCACATACCTTTATTTCTGAGAGTGTATAAGTATTGTGTTAGAACCTCTAATATGCTTTACATGTTTGTTTCTATGTTTGTTTATATGACTATTTTCATTTATAACACTCCAATTTTGCATCTCATTTCAATACACTATGAACAGCAGCTATGGTAATTATTTTCTTTATTCTCTAATTCCACCTAGGGATACTCATCCCAAGGCCTCTAGAGACTATGCAGCACCATGGATGCGATCCAAGAACTGTGAAGGGATGATCCCAAGGTATCCATAATCCTGGACCAGGCCATATCCCGAGCTGATGCCGTGGTGGTCATGGAGGAATGGAGTGCATGAGACTGATTCCTGAAAGACCACAGTGACAAATGAGTCCAACTGATCCTGTGGGCCAGCCTGACCTCCCGCCGGTGCCCTACTCACACCTGCAGATTCTTAAGGATGGACGTCCAGCTTCTCCAGCCTCCAGCACCTAGACTACAGCTCCACACTGGAAGTTTGGCCAGAATTGTGGTCATTCCCAACAGAGCCTGGTTTCTTTCGGGGACTTTTTTCCCTTCACTACGTCAATTAGTGAAGTTTTTTTTCCTCGCCACTGTCGCCACTGACTTGCTCGAATCGGAACTTGTGGGGCTGCGCTTCGGTGGATTCACTTTTTAGTGTTTGAACTTTCAGCAGTGAAATAAAAAAAACACACTGAACTGAACTAAACTGAACTTCAACTCTGACACAATCTACATTGTAAAAAAAGCTACAGTATGTATAAATAAAAAATTGAATTGAATTGAATTAAATTGAAAAAAAAAGCTGGGCTCAGAATGGAAACAAAATTAAGTATTCACATGAGTAGATTACAGACAAAGTCAATGCACCAGGTTTGGTGTGAACCCAGCATTCTTCCAATCACCCACAGTCCAATCTGGATTATATTAAGCCCATTTACCATGCAAAAGCCTGTGATGACCTACAGTATGAGCTCTAATCTGTGGCCTGGTCACCACTGTTGTAGCTGCTGGTGATTTGTTGCACTGCATCATGCACTCCCCTCTACCATCAATTAGCTACACATGACACATAGCTGGACAACTTACTTACTACAGCGTCATATGAACAAACAAACAACACAATCTGGTCACCTAAACATTTCATTTTGTCATCTCGATTGTAGACAGCTTCTTACTGCTGCACAATGTAATATGAACAACACGGGATATGCCTAGTCAAGTCACAGGGTCAGTGTCAGTTGCTTCTGTGTCTGATTTTCAATAAATAGCAGGAGTTTCCAGAATATCTATATTTACTTACTAGAGCTACAGTCAAATAATGAGTTTATATTTCAAACAAAATAAAATAAACATGGTAATAAATTAGTGAAACCTAACACTTTAAGTCTTCTTTTGGTGAATTTCCATTCTCAGTTGATTATCCCTTTAAAGTGCTGCAGCTATGATGTCAAAACATTCATTCATTCATTTTCCTTTGGCTTAGCCTTTATCAGAGGTCACCACAGTGAAATGAACGACTGGATTTTGGGAAAAAACGGAGAACTCGTAGGAAACCCACGCTAACTCCACACAGAAATGACAACTGGCCCAGCCAGGACTCGAACCAGAGACCTTCTTACTGTGACGTGACAGTGCTAACGACTGAGCCACATGTCAAAAAAATAAAAGACAATTTAACATTGATTCCCTCAAAATGAGTAAAATGGGTTCTTTGATAAATGTAACTTTACAATATGTCTATGTTTTGTTGTGCAACGCAAATTGCACACACTCACAGAATGAAAAAAACTAATTAGTAACTTATTCAAAATATGTTTGTTTTTAAAAAATACAAATAACTCCCTCATAATTTATGTTTTATTACTGATGTGTGTAATTCATGTTGAGTAAAAAGTCAGTTATGTTAACCACAGGTGTAATGAATAAGTCTCATTCATCTCACCACCAGAGGGAGCTCTCTCCAGTATATTGACTCTGCACTTCCTCGGTGGTACTTCCTGTTACCACTATATATAAACACACTGAGTAGACCTTCTCTTTGCAAAGTATTGCCAGTACCACTGCCTTACAGAGCATTTTTCTCTACTATTGTGTTTGCCTTGTTGTTATGATAATTTGCCTGCCTTTTGACCACTACTTCTTTGGATTTTTGACTCTGTTTTGTTGGCCTGTTTTAGACTGCCTTATCATTTGTACCGACCTTTTCCTGTATATGACTACGACTCTGCATGTGCATTGCTGTTTGTTTAATAAACCTTCAGCATTTGGATTCACACTGTTTCCATGTCGTCACCTACGGCTCCCTCACAACAGGCCTTATTTTACTCTTGAATGGAAAAACAAGTTCAAGACTGTTCATCTGGCTCTTACCTACACATGTTCGGCCGTCTATTCCAACAGTAAGACCTGCAAAACACTCACACCTGAAAGAGCCCTGTGTGTTTACACACCGTCCATTCATACACACACCTGGAGTCCGGCACTCATCGATATCTGTGAGGAAGAAACACAAAACCTGACTCTATTTACAAATATGCTATAAAACCAAAATAATTAGAACTTATACAGCATTATTATTTTAAGAAACAAGAGAGGAATGGCAGTGTTCACCTGTACAATATCGTCCACTAGAGTTCAGGGTGAATCCAGATTTACAAACACATTTAAAGCTGCCATCTTCATTGATACACATGCCGTTAAGGCACATGTTTGTGGCAGCACATTCATCATGATCTGAATAATAATAAAGGGAACTCTAAGTATCTTTGATTTTAAAGCACATCATTGAAAGTTTTCTTCATTCTTCATAACTACCCTTATTATGCTATTTATATTAATGTCATTTAGACCTATATGATAACACTTTACTTAAAGGATGTGCTCCTAAGGCTGTCATGACATATTTTTATCATTACATGACAGAGCTTTAAGTTGTCATATATGTGTCATAAACATGATCACCATGATTCCATTATAATTGCGCCATGAATATTTTTCTGATCTCTTTTGTCATAAAAATCTCTCAGTTAAAGTGCCAATGCTCTATCAAATAATTTCGTAACAGCATCATTAATATTTAAGGACATTAAATGACAATTTAATAACAAATTAAGTTTCCACCACTGTAGTTGGGGTCAAGAATTTTTTTTTTAAATTAATAACACAATTATAATGTTCTTATGACAATCATGTTTATGATCATTTTTTACAAGTTATTTTTTCTTGATAATGTCTAGTTGTCATAACAAAGACATTTCAAATAATGTCATCTTTCCATTTAAAATGACAACTGAATGAATGACATTTAATGACAGTTGACATAAGCATGCATAAAATCTCCATGAGTCATGAAATGATTATAAAAGTTTTATTAAAGTCTTATGAAAACCCATTCAAGTAAAGTGTTACCAGGTAGTTTAATGCAATAACTATATTATAGCAAAATTACCCTCTGTGGGTAAAAATCATAAAAAAAACTGCTATGTATTGAAAAGTGTTGACTGCATGTTGGGTAATGTCATACCTACACAGTTCCTCCCATCAGGTGAAAGCTTAAATCCAGAGTTGCAGATGCACTGAAAGCTTCCCTCAGTGTTCAGACAGCGGCCGTTCTTACAGAGCACTCCATTCTGAAGACATTCATCAATGTCTACATACAATAATAGCAAATTAAGAGAATACAGCTTCATCATCAAGAGGTCTTCATCTCTTGGAGGTCTGCCCGCATTAAAGTAACATTACGATTACCTTCATTATCATAGTTATGCTAAGATTGTTAATTAGCCTGATATGGGATTTTTTGTTATACATTTTGATAACCAGAGTGATGGTTGGAACAAACAAGAAATATAGAATTAATGCATATTCTCACCTATGCAGGTCTGTTTGCCTGGAACCCTGAGAAAGCCTGTGTGGCATCTGCAATAGTAGGAACCAGGAGTGTTGATACAGTTTCCATTAGCACAGGGGTCAAACTCACACTCATCTACATCTGAAAAAAGAAAAACCAGAACACTCATATCAATCACCGAACGCAGCTTTTTGCTGACCATTATTTTCTAATATGCATTTTCTTTTGTTTTTTGTGGTTTGTTCAGATTCTTAAACATTTAAAATTGTGAACACACAGCAGACAAATGACAAATAAAGTGGCCTGTAATTTTTTTGGGTGAAATTATAGTAATTTTTTAATTAAAATCCACAAAACACAAAAAATAAACAGACATAAATTCGAAAATACACACAAAATGGAATGGTAAAAAGACAATGGCAAAAAGAAATCCATACGAAAGACTTTTCAATAAACACAAAGCAAATCAAAATCCAGGCACAACTAATTGTGCTTTCAAACATGTAGGATAAATCCTATTTATGAGTTGAACCCACATGAATGTCATTATTAGGATTGTGAAACTCTACATTTTCTTACATGTTTTGTTGCCTGTGCCTTTAATGCTAGTTCTCCCCGCCCATCTCTGGCTGTGTCAGATAACCAGCACAGTGACAGACATGAAGGAAGCAGATCTCACATAACATTTGTGAAAAATACTACAGTAAGAACTTCCCCAATGATTATTATATGTATTTGTTGTGGAGTTAATTCAAGCCTTTCTGCAATGTTGAGTCATACACAATGTTGTTACAAAGTTCATGAACACAGACGCACACACACAGCGGACACACACAGTGCACAGAATGGGAGGAATTTGAATCCTATTTCAACATTAGGAAATAAAAAAAGAGTGCCACTTATTGTCTTTACATCACTCCAATGTGACTGTGGACACACTATACCTGCACACATTTCAGTCCAAGCGGCTTCAAAAAGATGATTTTCATCATAGTTGCCCTTTAAACCCTGTGTTTCTTAGTTGGGGGTAATCATGGAGGAATTGATGGATAAAATATATATTGTTGATGGTAGTTATTTACTTTTTGATTTTCCTTTTCTATAAGCAGTGTTATCAAATCCTACTGTACTTCTATGTCATTTATCAAAAAGAAAGTACACTTGTTAACTACAAACACCCAGGAGAACTTGAACACCATAAACAGCTATGAAATACAGAAATTTAGGCTGTATTCAAAGCCATCCGCCTGAATGTCCATGTGAACCAGAAGTTGCTGAGACTTTTATTTCCAACCCAGGTTCATTCTGAAAACGTAGTCCCGTGGACGTTTCTGGAGACCGTGAATTACGACTACGCCGACGACCACGATAGAGTTCGAGTCCGGGGAAGAGCGGTTCCAGAAATCAGGTAAGACAAAAACAGAATCCAAAAAATAAAATGGACAACAACAAGTAAATAACAGGGTGAGAATGAGGTAAAATCTGAAAACATGGTAATAATCAAACGAGGGCTTTTCTTTTTCTGGATGGCTTTTGTAAACCGTTGGTTGGGTTTAGGGTAGTAAGTGGGTGGGCGGGTCAATCGATAAAATTGGTTGGGTTTAGGGAAGGAGAAGGGTGGGTCAGTCAGTCGATTGGCCAGCCGGCCATTCAGTCAGACTCTCAGACAGTCAGACAGACAATCAGTTAACAGGGGCCTCTGGTGCGTTTACGCGAAAACAGCAGGCGCGACTGCACTCGCAAGAGAAATTTGAGATGTGAAAACGAGCACACAGCGGCCTCTCGCGGATTCACAAAAACAAAAACTGCAAAAATACGTACCTCCCGGGACGTATTTCGCAGCCTCCAGAAACGTCCACGGGACTACGTTTTTAGAATGAGCCTGGGTTGAATCTGAATTTATTGAATCTGTTTTATCTTACTGTATTGTAGCTTGGTACGGTAATCTAAGTGTGTCAAATAACAACAGGTTGAGTATACTGGTAAAGGTGACAGGCAAGATCATCTGTCTTAACCAAACTGATTTTGGAGTGTATTTAGGCTAAGAGCAAATAGCCACCTCGTAAAAATAAGCTAATTGAATGCTTCCCACCATCGATGTTTGATCAACAGAGACAACATAACTAAAAAGTGCAGCTGACAGTCAGTGTCAGTTGCGCAGCTCGTAAAGAGCATGGCAACGTGTTTTGAGGCGATCGATCATGAACCTGGTTCGAATCCAGCGTCTGATGAACAGGTTCTTCTTTTTTCCCCCATTACATATCAGATTGGAAATACATTTATTTTCAATAGAAAGAAAATGTTTTTGTTAGAAAAATTTAATAAATTATATAAAATATATAAAATGAGTCACAAGGTATTTAATAAGGATAATAATAATAATAATAAATATTAAACAGTTATTTTCCACCTGGTGTTAAATGTAAGCGACATCTTAATATAATTAATCTGTATTTACAATGTTAGTCGCCCTGCTTCACCCATATTCTTCGACCTCATAGAGAGAGAGACAGAGAGAGAGACAGAAAAAGCTCCTGAAGAGGAGAGAGACAGGAGAGAACTGGTATAGTTTGTGATTTCAGATACTTTCAGCTTTATAATCAAGTGCTCTTTGCCTACTCTTCTTCATCCCGAGGGAGACAGTAGGAATCATTAATCAATGTGTGTATTATGGAAGACTCAGATTCATAATACTGGATTGGAGAGGTGTTATATCCAAATCATATGCATTATAAGTTTGTAGAAGTTATACATTAAAAATACCCTTAAATATAAATTTTTAGTATTGCTTCAGTGAACTAGAACAAGTTTATTATATTAAAAACATTCATTTTCACTAGTTTTATTAGTATTTTTTTATCAAAGTGTGCTTTAAATGCTTTAAAAATCAGGTAAATCTTTGTTGACTATAAATATATGTACTATTTCATTTATTTAAAAAATGTGGGCAAAATATTATAGATTAACTTTATTTAAAAAATATTATATTAATCTTATTTTTTATTTCAACTATAGGGGTGCGGCCTTGTAGGGGGCCCTACAAGACATTGTGCCCCGGGGCCTCTGGATTTTTAATCCGGGCCTGAACGCTACTCAAATCGCAGAATGGTCAGATTAAATAATCAGACTTTGACTGAAGATTACCAAAACAAAACAAAAAAATACAATGGATTAACTTGCATGGATTAATTGCTCACTTAAAGAATAACAATGTGTGCTTGCAAAATAAACATTGTAAATGTTAATTTTCACATGGACTTTAAATAGTGCATGATTTGAGGGAGCAGCCATTGTGTCTGAAACCATAGTCGACATGATAACAAGTGTACAACACTCAATGGTTAGACAATACCCAAAATGCACTACAAGAATTTGCGTTCCGAATAAATACCAGTCCGACCATCTACAGCGGAATCTTATCAATGTAGTTTCTACATAATTATAACTATATTCTATATAATTATCTATTATTCAAATGTTAAATTAACGTTTATATAAATGACAGACATCTAATAACTAATAGACAACTTGTGTTACGCAAGTGTTAAATAAATATCACAGGGTCTGATCAAGAAGTTTGTTCAATTTTCATCAAAAAGCTAAGCACAAACAAAAATGGCAGCCCTTACGGTGCAGTCTCAATGCTTGAATTTTCTCATGGGTTTTCATTCACTCTTTTAAGTGGACTATATTAGTGGTCCAACGTAGGGAATAGGAATTTTGTATACAGCCACAGTGTAGGGGAGTAACTCAATGGCCAAACAAGAGACAGCTGTAGATAATGGCAATTAGGAGAGTAAAGGGTAAAAAAACACAAAACAGCAGGTGGCTGTGACAGAAATTACCTGAGCACTCTCCTCTGTTGTCCTCTTTGAATCCGGTGTTACAGTCACATCGGTAAACAGACCCCATGGGTATACAGCGTCCATTCAGACACAGATTAGGAAGCAGGCGACACCTGTTCACAGTCTCATTCACACTAACTGCAAGCAAAATAAAAACTCATCAAAACTGCATAAGCATATCAAAAGCAGATTGTTGTTACAGTAGTTAAGCCAAGACTCTTTATAAGATTTTACTCACCAACAACAGGTCGTTGTGGTTTAAACCCATTGTCATGCCTCTGGAGAATCTGGGGAAACTGCAGAATTTGAGGTGTTTGGTGAATCTGAGGTTTTATTTGTCCATTGCCATTATGTGGGTGAAGTATCTGGTCATTAGGGGAAAGACTGAAGCTCCTGTGGTGTTGAGGTTTCATTTCAGAATCCTCCTCACTGTAGCCACTTAGAGCTGAGCCTACCAGACACATCCTCAAGTATTCATCTATATAAACAGAACGGAGACAAAAATCTGTGTTTGAGGTGTCACAGCAAACTATTCCTAACAATATATGCAAAACTATGTTACTAATTTATGTATTAAACAATGACTAGAGAAAAAGTGCACAATATTATGCATTATTCTGTGTTCAATACAGTTATTTGCATCAGTTTAACTAAATAATGTACACTGTTAACCCTTGCTATAGATTATGAGTAAATTACTTTAAAATAGCCAGTGCCAGCTGCAATAAAAGGTAACAGTATTTTACTGTAAAATGAGTAGCATTTGTATGAAAGTGTGTAGTGCAAAGAATAAAGTGCAGAAATTTACTTGATGTGACCATTACAGGTAGTAACTGTGTAAATAAACGGTAAATTACTGTTCAATGATTATTGTCTCATCTACTCTGATGCTTTATGTTGATATTTATAGAGCAGTGCATTTATCTAAGGCAGAAAACAATGATTTTGGCATTAACACACACTCCACTCGAATTTAAGATTTGCGTCTCAAATCCTGCAACGTACGCGGCGAGCAACTGTACAAACTGGAAACCGTGGAAAAGCCGTCCACATGGAAGTAAGCGGTAAGCTGGTAGGGGCAAAATGGAATGAGAGTTCACTTTAAAGAAGAAATGCAGCCATACTTTTCTCAGGCAACATATTTTACAATCTCCAGAAATGTATATAGGGGTACGTTCTCAGAAAACAACAACACAGACAGTCTGTCTTATTCTGTTGCCAGTTAGTTGTTATAAAATATTTTTACAGTGGCTAACTGACAACAGTGTTGCCAATATTCCACTGAAAAAAAACACTGAAAAAAAAGATCATTAATAAGACAATTTAACACACACACGCACGCACGCACGCACGCACGCAGGCACGCAAGCACGCAGGCACGCAGGCACGCAGGCACGCACGCACGCACGCACGCACGCACGCACACACGCACGCACGCACGCACACGCACACACACACACACACCATACTGTTTCTACTATTTAAAGTAGATACCCTAATATTTTCCTGACCTGCAATACTTCCAACAACGCAACAAATAGATGAACTATTTCTCTGCTGTGTAAACAGACTAACATGTACAGTTGAAGACATCATTAGCCCTTCTGTGAAATTGTAATCCTTTTTTAAATATTTCCCAAGTAATGTTTAACAGATCAGCAAAAATTGTCTCTCAATTACTTGTCACTTAAGAAATATTTGATTTAAAAAAATAATAATTTATTAGGCTATTAGTTTTGCCTTTACATATTTTAAATAGAGAGCATCTGGAATTTAATTAACCAACTGAATAAAAAGTATTTAAGACAGCAACTACACAACAACATATAAAGGGGGTTATATACACCAGTAAACATAAACAAGAAGACACAAAACATGTGTGAACTAACTAATACCAAAGGAAACTAACAAGAAGTGGAAAAAATGAGAACAATGGAAACTAGGTCAAACTAAACTAAACTATAGATATGTGTTTTTATTGTTTGGAACTATTATTGTGTCCAGTAAGAACAGAAAGTTACATGAATAGAATAATTGATGGAGAATGTCTTTATGATAATCACTTTTATAATCTTTGTATCGTTTTGATAATCAGCTAATCTTTATAAATCTGTTGATTTTGTTATTTAAAATTTTAATTAATAATAAAATAAATAAATTTAATTCATTCTTTATTTCTGTGCTTTTTTAATGTAGATTGTATCAAAGCAGCTTAACATAGATGAGTCCAGCTTTCACAGTTGTAAATCACCTCTCCCATGTAAAAAAAAAAGAGTAGCGTCACATAAAAAAAAACAAAAAAAAAAACAAAGCAAAGGTTTAAAAGAGCCATGTAATCACCTGATCCTGGTACAGGACACATTTCATGAGTTGTTCTTTGACTCCAGCACCGGCCACGGTCACAACAGCACTGGATTTTACTGAAACGTCCACTGATTTCATGAGCACAGCGTCCATTCACAACTGACACAAAGCAGATCCCTATGTGCTGGTCTGAAATACACACAAACACACTATTTCAAAACACTCAAGATATTTGTAATGTAATGTTTATTATATAGCACATTAATCGTGTATGGCCATACCCCCAAATCACTTCACAATCATGAGGGGGGTCTCTCCACACCACCACCAGTGTGCAGCATCCACTTGGACGATGTGACAGCAGCCACCGGACAACAGCGCCAGTGCACTCACCATACAGTAGTTATTGATGGAGTGGAGAAACACTGATAGAGCCAATTCAGTTGATAGGGATGATTGGGAGGCCACGATTTTTAAGTATGTTTATATATATATTTGTATTTTACAGTGCTTTAAAAATACTCAAAAATGTATCTGTCAATGTTTTCAAACAATTATATTTGATTTACAAATGTCACACAAGTGGCAATTTCACATCTGTCACACCCATAACGGAAAAGTGTCACATCCATAATGAAGCTTTTTCCTTATAAATGTAAAAATGTAAAATTAAATAAAATCAATCATGTTTGTTCTATAGAGAGCCAACTCTTATCCTGTTGATTAGCATAGTTTCTTTTGGGTTGTGCAGTTTAATTCACAGAATTTCTACAAAGTATGTTGTATACTGTAAACTCACAGACCTTTTTCGTCACATCCATAACGCATGTTCATTTTCCTCATTTAAAATATAAAAAATGTTTACAGATTGATATTTTTCTGCTTCTACAACTCAGATGTTTCAATATGATTTTAACATATAGTTCCTTTGTCAATTTATGTTTTGAGATTTTACTGCAAATGTCACATCCATAACGCCGCAATTGCTCATATATATATATATATATGTATATATGAGTGAGTATATATATGAGTGTTTATATATATATAAACACTCATTGTTTTTAACACATCTACAGTATATGTGGTGGCACACAGTTAGACCTCTTTCTTGACTTCACACAGAAACATCAACGCGTGCGCCACTTGCAAAGACGCTAATGGTTAAATTAGAACACGGAAGCAGCTTGAAGCGGAAAACGCGAGCATGTCTGCGGTCTGGAAGTATTATACAGTTGATGATAACAATACTGCCATAGTAAACTTAGGAGTGCCTGCTGGATGTTTTAAGTTGAGGTGCTATTTGTTTTTATATTAGACTTTTTTATATTTACTGTTGTCCAAAAGTGAAGAGTTGATGTTATTTCTTACTTGATTGTTAAAGCTACCTCACAGAAGGGCTCTGTTTTTTAACAGAGTTGTTGAATGTTAAAATAAGTTGAATAAAAAAACAAGGAACACCCTGGATCTGTTTCTTCACTCTTCTTTATTCTTTTTTTATGCATTATAGAAGTATCAGATCGGGTTTCGGTATAGGTAGACACTCAAAATCAAAGACTCGGACTAGGACTCGAGGGCAAAAAAACCTGAACGGAACATCCCTACCACAGAGGGTAAGGAACATCTCATCTGAAAGATGGAACACTCAAGATATGTGAACAAAATCAAAGTAAAGGTGCTTTATAAAAGCAAAGCTGTGAACAAAACTCTGGTATAAATCATACCTTATTTACCTATCTAAAATCAGAATCAGAATCAGAATCAGTTTTATTGCCAAGTGTGCTTCACACACACAAGGAATTTGTTTTGGCAACAGAAGCTTTCAGTGTACATAAAGTGACGAGTGACAACACAAAATTAAATACAAGAAAAGAAAAGGCAATAAACATTAAACAGAGATGCAGTTAGTCAAAAAGATCTGGATGTTGAATGTATGTACAGATATGTTGTAAATATACAAGTTATAAGGTGCTGTGTACAAGTGCGTATGAGAAAGTATTGCACGTTTATTGCACAGTAGGAGAATATTTACTTGTTCATGAGGTAGATGGCCTGAGGAAAGAAACTTTTCCTGTGTCTATCTGTTTTTGTGTTTGGTGCTCTGTAGCGCCGACCAGACGGTAACAGTTCGAACAGGTAGTGTGCTGGGTGTGAGGCGTCCAGAGTGATTTTACGAGCCCTTTTACTCACTCTGGAAGAGTACAGTTCTTGAAGTGTGGGAAGGGTAGTGCCAGTGATTCGTTCAGCAGTCCGGACTATTCGCTGTAGTCTACGGAGGTCGTTTTTGGCAGCTGAGCTGAACCAGACGGTGATTGAAGTGCAGAGGATGGATTGGATGACAGCTGAGTATAACTGTACGAGCAGCTCCTGTGGCAGGTTGAACTTTCTCAGCTGATGAAGGAAGTACAGTCTCTGCTGGGCTTTCTTTACAATGGAGTCTTTGTGAATGTCCCACTTCAGATCCTGAGAGATGGTGGTGCCCAGGAACCTGAATGACTCTACTGCAGCCACAGTGCTGTTCATGATGGTGAGTGGGGGGAGTGCAGGGGGGTTTCTCCTAAAGTCCACTATCATCTCCACTGTTTTGAGCGTGTTCAGCTCCAGGTTGTTGTATCTGCACCATAAAGCCAGCCGCTCCACCTCCTGTCTGTATGCAGACTCGTCACCGTTCCGGATGAGGCCGATAACAGTAGTGTCATCCGCAAACTTCAAGAGCTTAATGGAGGGGTCTTTTGCAGTGCAGTCGTTTGTGTACAGGGAGAAGAGCAGTGGGGAGAGAACACATCCCTGGGGGGCACCAGTGCTGATGGTGCGGCTGTCGGATGTGATTTTGCCCATTCTGACGCTAGCACCAGTCTTTCGAATGACTTCATGGCCACAGATGTTAAGGCAACAGGTCTGTAGTCATTGAGTCCTGTGATCTTTGGTCAATAATTTGATATGTAGTCATGTGAAAAACTTCGAACACCCTTTTTTCGTATCAGGACATAAAAAACATGGCCGGTCTTAAAATTTGAGAAATAAACCTCAGATGAACAAAACTGTACTAAAAAATTGTCTAAATGGCTATCAGCAGAAGTTTGCTGGTGTGGAGGCTTTAGGGCTGTGTGAACGCAATGTCTGTGCCACAGCTAAAGCCAAGTCAAAAAAATGTGTCCTGCAACAAAGCAATGCTCCCAAAAACAGCAGCAAATCTACATCAGAAAAGCATAAAAAAATCCAGTCCAAGTTCAAAACTCATCCTGACTAAAACGCTGTGATGAGAGCTGTGCAAAACTCCTCCAGTATGATCAGAAAGACTGATAAGATAAAAATTATTACCTAATAGTACATAGTAATAGTAAGTAATTACTGCTAAAAGTGGATCTACACGCATCTGAATTATAGGGTGTGCACCTAATCATTTGTGACCCCACGGCTTTTCTATCTTAGCTTTATTTTTGTTAAATAAAAGTCAAAAATGGTGTGAGATGTCATGTGATGTTGTTCACTTGAGTGTTAATGTAAAGAACCGTATAGTTTTTTTATTATGTCTTGGTATGGAACACCAGAAAATTCAATAAGGTAACTTTGTCATATATCCTACATTTACACATATTGAAGCATAAACAAGGCTGCTAATATGCTTCATAGTATTGAGTGTACCTATGGATAATCCTACAGTGACTAGTTGAGTGTATTAATCAACTGTACAAGCAGATAAAAGTATAGACTGTACGCAACAGGAAATTGCTTTGAACAGAAACATTCCACAGCATCTGTGCTTATGGATGCGGTTTGGACATGTGCTTTCATTAAAATCAAAGGAAGGAGAATTCCTCAGACATGATGGAGAGACGGACAGATCCACACATGCTCTGGCGCTGATCTGTAGTTAAATACAGTATAGAGGAGGTCACAGAGTTCCCTGCTCTGTACTTCCTCCTCTGCCCATCTGTCCGCACTAATAGAAGAAGCTCGGATTCAGCTTTGGTTCTCCTTTATTTGTGGCTCTGAATCTTTAGTCACTTCTGCTAAATATGTCAGAAATGGCACAACCTCAGATGCATCGGTCAGTCACAACATTTAAATTACCTGTTTGTTGGAGACAATATCATGGGAAACACTCTGACATACAGTATAGTGTAAGTCCTGAATTTATATCTTGGTTCAAGCTTCTTTCCTGATCTTGTTACCCTCGTTCGGTACACATTTTTTCCAGTGTGAAATCTATCCTATCCTATCCTATCCTATCCTATCCTAACTAATAATGTTGTGAATAGACCAAAAGTATAACGTTAACAAAAACCACCTGCCAATAGTGATGTAGGTCCCTCTCATGCTGCCAAAGCAGCTCTGATGTGACACAGGACATCTGAATGTGTTCTGATCTATCTAGCATAAAAGACAGAATACTCATTGTAGAGTATGAATACAGAATACTCATTGTATGAATACTCATAAAAAGACTCATTGTACACGTAACCTAGAGACTGTTTAAGAGACTTAAACAGTTGAGTTTTGCCATTTTTAAATCAATTCAGCTGATTTTCAGGTCTGGCGGTAGCATTTTAAGCTTAGCTTAGTATAAATCAATGAATCAGATTAGACTATCAGAATCTCGCTCAAAAAATTTCCAAAAAGTTTTTTTATTATTATTTAAAGCTTGACTGTTCTGTAGTTACATCATGTTCTAAGGGCAATGAAAAATTAAATGTTTTATTCTCTCATTCCAGTGTAATAATCAATAAACTGTGCCGCTGTACCAATGCTGCAGCAGACGCAATGAAAATGAAATGAAAATAGGCCCCGGATAGGTAATGTCTAGAGTCTATTTTCAGGTGCTGTATAATTTAATTGCATCTGTTGAGAGAATGAAAAAGTTCAAGAGAATAAAAGAATGAAATATAGTTACTAGCCACATCGACCTACAAATAGCCATTTTTAATTTTCAATCTGTCTTAGTACATAGTGTAACTACAGACAAGTTAATGGTTCCTTTAAAAGCAGATTTCCAAACTGCTTCAGCAAAACGTCTCCAAGATAGTGAATTGGATTAAGATCTGGAATATTTGCAGGTCAAGGCAACACTCTTTGGGGTTGTTTTCAACTGGTCACATGCGGTTTTTATCGCTATTCGCTCTGACAGATGTAAACGCACTCTGAAATGCATTTGAGACGGTTAAAACTGTACCAGTCTAAATGCATTTAATTTGTTGAAACCACATACTGTATGTTCAGTGTGGTTTAAATTTCATTGCTGAAAGTTCAAACACTAAAGAGCAAATTCATCGATGCGCAGCTCTACAAGTCCCAATACAAGCAAACCAGTGGTGACAGTAGCGAGGAAAAAACTTCACCAAGTGACGAAGGAAAATTTTTTTCCCTCTGGCCAAACTATATAAATTTTACTCCTTCCAAAATTTAAAAAAGAAGCTTGTGAAAGAGTTTATTTCAACATCCAACAGCAATGTCACATATGACAGTTTGCAATGTTTGTTTTGTTTTATTTTCTGTTTGTTTCATTTCAATTTTATTACATTATTATTACTGTGAAATAAAATTACAATGTTAAATTAATATCAAATGCAGGCAGCATTTGCAACAGAGGTGCAGCATGCACCTGTAGCCTATTTCTGTTAATGAAGTAAAATAACCAAAAAAATATAAGAAAATATAAACCATTTTGTTTGTTTTGAAAAGGGACAATTTTGTTTTTTAGACAGAAGGTTAAACACAAAATATTACTGTGCTACTGTAAATACAGTGCTACTTTATTTAATCAGGGATTATTTATTTTACATGTCAGTGTCTGTAGCTTGGTGATTCCCAAACACATTCATGGTGTACCTCCACCACAGTACACCTAGAATTTCTTGTATCTGACACATCCATTTTTAGGACTTGGAATCTTTACTATTAAGCTTGTGAAGGAGACATGTAAAATTTGCAGTGTTGGAGATTACTTTTTCTCTATTTGGAAAGTTGGATAGCAAATTATAGGTTGAGGTGTGAATTTTTGTGATGTCTGCCTGAACACAAAATTCATCACATGCCACAACAAGCTCTCCATGACACTATATTAAGAACACACAAATACAGACCATAATCATTAAAAATTACTTAAATGTCTCTGATACAGAGCTTAAAAACTCACCAAGACAGCGATTCCATTCTGCAGACAGCACATATCCTGAAGGACACACACAGGAGAAACTGCCCGCTGAATTAGTGCAGTGTCCTCCTTCACATGCACGTTCAATGGTGGAGCATTCATCCACATCTAAGAGATTTCACAAATTGAAATTTAGCATTTATTCTGAAGTACACTCTTCTTCCATTTCTAAATTTGGTTTGTTGTTATTTTCTTCTTACATGGCAGGGGAAAAGCATGAGATAATTGCCTTTAATGAAAGGGATCAGCTAGAATGTGTGTGATCAAAGAGAGAAACATTTCTCCTATAGAACTCAATTATAACCTCCTGGTCACAAAATACCTGTCATTTCCTTATCATCAGTGAGTAGTGATGTGTAATAAATTCCATATTGTTGGGATTATACACCAAAGTCTCTAAACTTTTTTAATATTTTGTGTCATTTACCACTACAGAATGAATTGTATGCTACTTACCCTCACACTTTAAATTGCTCACATGCTGTTGGTAACCGACAGGACAATTGCACTGATATGAACCCAATGTGTTGATGCACTTTCCTCCATTACACAGGTCAGGGACAACCTTGCATTCATCAACATCTAGCCAAAGAGGAAATATTGCATGTTTATGCGTCAGCAATTCCCTTAAATCAATGCAGAAAAAGGAAAAAGTGCTTGCAAAATCCACACCACATTCTAAGGCAAATGACAGTTTGATTATCAAAATAAAGAACCGCAGCTGTTTTAAAGGTTATAACATTTATAATTTCACACAGTAAATCAAACCAACAATACTGAAATAGTAGAGATGTTACAACCTCCATCTCATTCCAATAATTTAAAATCAAACATCTTGTTCCATCCTGGTAGAAAGATTTTCCAAAGTCTAAAACATCTAGTGCTTATTTAAAATATGTCAGCCAGAAGCCTGTGTCAAATCTCTGTCAAATTATATGAAGCAACCACCACACACTCCATACACTCTCAGAAAAAAAGGTACAGAAGCTGTCTCTGGGGCAGTACCTTTTGAAAAGGTACATTTTTGTACCCAAAGAGTCCACAATGGTACCTCAAAGGTGCATATTAGTACCCAAATGTACCTAAAAAGTACCTTTGAGGTAGTATTATGGACCCTTCAGGTACAAATATGTACCTTTTGCCCCAGAGACAGCTTCTGTACCTTTATTTCTGAGAGTGTAGTTTAAATTTTATGTGAACAAATAAAAGTTGTTTGTGTTTAATTTATGCATTAAAGGGGACCTATTATGCCCCTTCTTACAAGATGTAAAATAAGTCTCTGATGTTTCTAGAGTGACAATTTTGAGTGATGTAAACAATAGCAATGGTCCTGACATATTTCTTGTTTTACATTTTAAATTTCCATAGCTTCTGAGAGTTCAAATAGTTCCACATATTGATAAATGACGTTACAATAGCTGTTATA
Organism: Danio tinwini; assembly: GCA_903798205.1. Classification (NCBI taxonomy): domain Eukaryota; kingdom Metazoa; phylum Chordata; class Actinopteri; order Cypriniformes; family Danionidae; genus Danio; species Danio tinwini. The sequence goes on from CAIGQZ010015916.1 coordinate 439,263, forward strand.
ACATTAAGTTATGATTGAATCACCTCTTGTGACATATATGAAATAGTTTGACAACAAGCAGGAAATGTTTATGGTAAGAGTTCTTACCAGGTCTAGAAAATATTATCATATCACCCCAATTTTATCCTCCTTACACTGGCTGCCTGTTAAGTTTCGTATTGAATTTAAAATATTGCTTCTTACCTATAAAGCCTTAAATAATCTAGCACCTGTTTATCTAACCAACCGTTTGTCTCGCTACAATCTAACCCGCTCTTTAAGATCTCAAAACTCAGGGCTTCTTGTAGTACCTAGAATAGCTAAATCGAGTAAAGGAGGTCGAGCCTTCTCATTTATGACCCCTAAACTCTGGAATAGCCTTCCTGATAATGTCCGAGGCTCAGACACACTCTCACTCTTCAAAACTAGATTAAAGACCTATCTTTTTAGCAAAGCATACACTTAGTGCATTACATAGCGGTATGACGCATGATGTGCCCCACACACGATTTTGCTTCTTGTTTATATACACTATAAACAGCAGCTACGCTAATTATTCTCCTTATTCTGTATTTCAAATCAAATCAAATCACTTTTATTGTCACATCATCAGCAGCACGTGTGCTATGATGAGTGAAAAGCTTAGGTGCTGGCTCCAGACAGTGGAAAATACAGATAGTGCAAATACAACAACAGTGCAAAAAACAGACAGTGCAAATACAACAACAGTGCAAAATACAGACAGTGCAAAATACAGACAGTGCAAATACAGCGACAGTGTAAAATACAGACAGTGCAAAATACAACAACATACTCACAAAAAAGAAACAAAACAGTGTAAATTTGGCAATGTGACAGTGATGCATACGATGGATAGGTGTACACATAGTTGTAGGCAGTATTGTTTAAGTATGGATTGGTTAAAGTGCAGTGCATGCTACATCTTTATGGTGTGGGGTATGGGAGAGTTTGTGTGGGGTGTGTTAAGTGTTCATCAGCCTGATAGTCTGAGGGAAGAAACTTTCCTTCAGTCGGCTGGTGCGTGACCGAATGCTGCGGAACCGTCTGCCTGAGGGTAGCAGAGAGAAAAGTCTATGGCTTGGGTGGCTGGAGTCGCTGATGATTCTCTTGGCTTTCCTCATGCACCTCCTGGTGTAGATGTTCTGGAGGGAGGGAAGCTCACCTCCTACTACACGTCCAGCAGTTCGCACAATCCTATGTAGACCTTTGCGATTGCTGCTGGTGCTGTTCCCGTACCAGGTGGTGATGCAGCCAGTGAGGATGCTCTCCACAGTGCAGGTGTAGAACGAGCGGAGGATGTGGGGGCTCATTCCAAACCTCCTGAGGCGCCTGAGGAAGAAGAGGCGTTGTTGTGCCTTCCTTAACACTGCGTCTGTGTGAGCAGTCCATGTCAGATCCTCAGCGATGTGTACTCCAAGAAACTTGAAAGTGCTGACTCTCTCCACTGGTGTCCCGTTGATGGTTATGGGAGTGTGTTCATTCTTCTCTCTCCTGAAATCCACCACCAGCTCCTTGGTTTTGCTGATGTTGAGTGAGAGGTGGTTTTCCTGACACCACTGCGTCAGAGTGTGCACCTCCTCTCTGTAGGCCGTCTCATCATTATCTGTGATTAGGCCCACCACCGTTGTGTCATCAGCAAATTTAACGATGACGTTGGAGCTGTGTTTGGATGTACAGTCATGTGTGTACAGGGAGTACAGGAGTGGGCTGAGAACACAGCCCTGTGGAGCACCAGTGTTGAGGATCAGTGTGGATGAGGTGATGTTGTTCATTCTGACCACCTGGCGTCTGCTTGACAGGAAGTCCAGGATCCAGTTGCACAGAGAGCGGTGTAGGCCCAGAGCTTGGAGCTTTATCACCAGCTTGGCAGGCACTATGGTGTTGAATGCTGAGCTGTAGTCCACAAACAGCATTCTCACATATGTGTTTTTGTTTTCCAGGTGAGACAGAGCAGTGTGCAAGGTGAAAGCAATTGCATCATCAGTGGAGCGGTTGTTTCTGTATGCAAATTGCAGAGGGTCAGTGTTAGCGGGCAGTACAGAGCAGATGTGATTTTTAATCAGCTTCTCAAAGCACTTGCTGAAGATGGGTGTCAGTGCAACCGGACGTTAAAGATGTCCGTGAAAACCCCCGCTAGCTGGTGTGCGCATGCTTTAAGTACACGTCCAGGGATGCCATCTGGGCCCGTAGCTTTTCTGATGTTCACGCGACGGAAAGATCTCGTTACATCCGCTACAGAAACAGTGAGTGTGCTGGCGGTTTCTGTATCGGCCGCGGGAGCGCGCTGTGTGTGCGCGCTGTCCTGGGCTTCAAAGCGGGCATAGAACGAGTTGAGCTCGTCCGGGAGAGACGCGGCAATGTTCACAGTGGTGGATTTGTTGCTTTTAAAGTCCGTGATGTAATTAAGTCCCTGCCACATGCTCCTTGCGTTATTGGTGTTAAATTGACCCTTTATCTTGTCTTTGTATAGACGTTTTGCTGCTCTGATCGTTTTTCTGAGGTTGTAGTTTGCTTATTTCCACCTGGGGGTACTCATCTCGAGACCCTCAGACTATGCAGTGCCACTGATGCGATCCAAGACCAGCGACGAGACGATCCCAAGGTTTCCGGACCAGGCCGTATCCTGAGCTGCTGCTGTGGTGGTCATGATGGAGAGCATAAGACTGATTCCTGTGATGCTCCAAGGACAGACGTGTCTTCACTGAGTTCCAGCTACTGCACCTAGACTGCGGTCGTGCCCAACTGAGCCTGGTTTCTCTCGAGGTTTTTTAAATTCTTTACTTTCGCCAATTGGTGAAGTTTTTTTCCTCGCCGCTGTCGCCACTGGCTTGCATGGTTCGGGATCTGTAGAGCTGCGCATCGATGGAATTGCTCCTCAGTGTTTGGACTCTCAGTAGTGATTATTAAACCACACTGAACTGAGCTAAACTAAACTGAACTTAAACACTGAAAACTGAACTGACACTGTTTCAATTCACTATAAACTTCGATGTGAAGCTGCTTTGACACAATCTACATTGTATAAGCGCTATACAAATAAAGATGAATTGAATTGAATTGAACCAATGACATCACCACATTGAAATGGTTTATATGTAAGTTTCAACTCTAAATTCCACACAAATAATTTTTATAACACTTTTAAACTGCCCATATTAGGCTTTGATTAAAATTGTGCCATTTTGGAGACTGTCGCTTTACATTTAAATGAGATTGTGTTCTTTTCCAAACTTTTTGTGCATCAGCATAGCAGCAGATTGAAAACAGGATTAACGTTATCTCTGTGAAAAACTGAAAATGTAAAATCACATTCATAATCCTCATAGTCGCTGACATTATCTTCGGCAGGTAAAAACTTGAATGGCGGACAGCTGCTTCTAACTCAGGGCTGTTTATGCTAATGAGGAAGAGATTGTCACTAATGAACGGGGCTTTCCCTCTCTGATGACATAATAATAATAATAATAATAATAATAATAATAATAATAATAATAATAATAATAATAATAATAATAATAATAATTCCTTACATTTCTATAACGCTTTTCTGAGCTTTTCCTTATAAAAGTGATTTTTGCAGGGTTTTTTCTTACAGACTGTTGCCACACAACAATGCACTACATTTTCTCACAACGCAAACAAATTAAGAAACCTCTTTTTTTCACAACACATACAAATAGCATAAAAAAATATTGCAAATGTTTCAAGGGGACCTAAAAACGTGTTGGACTGGCTGGGATTTGCTTATTGTGCCATGACTATTGCTCAGTGAAGTTGTAGATAATCTTTGAAAGGAGAATTTGTTTGTTTATTGTAACATCCTGATTACATGATTGCCTTTTCTTTTGTATATTATTAACCTAAATAACTTAGCCAGGTACATCACGTTTTAGGGTCCCCTTGACCCATTTCTGTTGTGTTGTGAGAAAATGCAAACGTTTTCGTAATTTTTTTATGTTGGGAGAATTTGCAACATGTAAGCTGTAAAACTGAGGATTTTTTCTAATTTGCAGGTGTTTTTTGTAACTGAATGTGTTTTCTTAAGCACATTCATCTCTCTTGGCCACGGTAGAATAAGGATACTGTATGAAAAAAAGTAGTGACAAATAAACAATGGTTATATAAATGTAACATATTTTTTAAGCTTTGAAGTGTGCTGCTTGTTTAAACTACTTTTTTTTAAATGAGTTGAAGCAACACAATTCTTAAGCTTTTTGTCGGACAACTTAACTGCTTAATGTTCAATCGATTTAAATTTGTAAAAATTATTACGTTATCATTTGAAACCCAGCAAGTGGAACCCAGCATTTTTTACAGTGAATATGGTGCTTTACTTGAAATTGTGTCAAATGTGAGATATGTTCATCAACGCTTTAGTGTCATCAGTAACATCACTAGCCTTTGAATTATTGATTGTTTGCTGCCTGCCCCAACTTCTCAACTGTTTACGGATTTACTGTTTTGAATTACCCTGTCAACTACTGTTTAACCATTCTGTTTTATAATGCCTTGTTTCCACTGACTGGTACAGTACAGTACGGTTCGGTACGCTTTTATGGCCGTTTCCACTAGGACTATGTATTTGCAAGGGCCTTACGATATATATCGCGATGCATGGGTCACGATACGATATATATTGTGATATATTGCAATAGTTTGTATTAGTATGCGTGTCACATTATATTGACAACTTGATAAAGTCGGCAGACAATTTAAAATTCCAATTCCAATTTATTTTCCATCCATTCCAATTCACTAAAACTGCACAGTGTGATCGAAAAGAGAACTATGTATTTTGCAAAGCTTACAAATGGCATTTATTTTTTGTCTAATTCAGTACTCCCTAGTATAGCGTTTGGGGTTGGGCTATGTTGACCAATTTGGCATCATACGATGTCTATTGTGAAACATGGCGATGGACCATGGCATCGTCGTCATAGGGGGAGGTGAACTAATTATTTATGAATAATTAATAAATTCATAACTAATTAATTATTTGTAGCCTACCGTTTCAACTACCTGACCTGCATGGCCTTTGTTTTACTCATAACCAAATCATAAATAAATAAATAAAGATAAGTTACACACAAATTACCACCTGTCAAACACTTTTTTTCCGCGGGACTCGATCTGGCATGACTAGGCAGATTGAACCGTGCCGTTATGGCGTCCACACGCTTGCTTGGTAAAAAGCTGCACAACCAACAGGAACTAACTAACAGGATCTGAGGTGCCACTAAAATTACTGAGTACAAGCGTAAAAGCGAAAGACTGACGCGGTGTACTGATGCTGTGACATGTTACCTGAGAGAATCAAAAGACAGAAGAGTCGTTAGATAGAGACGAGATTAATTAAATATCACATTTAACAACTAACTTATAGTGAGACGCAATCCAGCGGTACATCCTTGATAAACTGTCCATACCAATGCAATGACTGTATAAAATATAAAGTCCGTACACTTCTCTGGAGTTCAGAGGAGCGCATGACTGTGTGTGTGTGTGTGTGTGTGTGTGTGTGTGTGTGTGTGTGTGTGTGTGTGTGTGTGTGTGTGGGGCTGTGGCTGTGTATGTGTGTGGTCACGTGATGTGTGTTTTCAGCAGATGGAGGGCTGTTCAAAAATGCTTGGTGAAACGCCAGTTTGAATGTGGATCATTTTCGTTCTAAAATGCCATTTTAAAACTAGGCTGTATCAGTGTAAACGGGGCCTGAGTGTGTGTTTTTCACAACTCAGCAGTATCATGATATCTATAGGCCATCGGCGATTACATTGTCTATCGACCCAACCCTTATAGCGTTAAAACCAAAGTGCAGCCACGCTTCAGCTCTAAAAGCTGGAGGCACCTTTATATTTTATGCTATGCTCACTCTTGCTTACTTCTAATCACGTACTACTTGGCGTTTTGTTGATCGCGAGTTAGGGACATCTACAGGAGTGGAGGAGGAGGTCATTTGGCACAACTTGAATCAATACTTGAGGTTGGACTATCGATACACTATCGTAAAAGAAACTATCGCGATAGTTAGATGTATCGATAATATTGCACAGCCCTAGTTTCCACTGTCAAAAGGCGTACCAAACCGAACTGTACCGTACCACTTTTTCGGCACCCTTTCGAAAGGGTACCAAACATGACAAAGGGTACCAAAAGGTGGAGCTACACGCAGCTGAACGCTGATTGGTTACAGAGATATGTCACGATCTCGTGGAGCTAGCCAGAATGAAAACAAAGGGACCGCCATGTTTTTAATACACAGCTGAGACAACTATATGTATATAATAACGAGCCATGGATGACCTAAGCTTTACCAAATCTTGTTGTTGTCTTGATGTATAGCCACAAAGCCAAGAAGATCAAAATCTGACGTGTCCTGTTGTTGCTTTACGAGGCTGTCTAAAAGTGCGAGTGGTTTTCGCTTTCTCCAGGGAGCTCGAGATCGCGTCTATATTTGATACAACGAACTTCTTGAGCTGATGATAATAATGTGTGTGTGATTATTGAAGTGTCTTCGACATCTGATCCGTTCAGAAAAGAAAAGGACAAACGCGAGAGTGAAGTGCGGAAAAAAAGGAGAAGCCTGACAAAACACAGGAGCGAATTGTTTCAGCAACCTGAATCATGAACAAACTGCCATGTTTATCATCGCCTTTTGGACTATTGTGAACTGGGAATGACGGAATTACTCTCTAACAGAGGTTACATGTGCTGGTGAAGATTAGAGACACAGATAAGAGGTTTGCTCTGACTGGGCTATGTTGCATGTTGTTTTTGAACTCAAATAAGGACTAAATCTATGCTGTGTGTAGTTTTATCTGTAATTGGTAACATATCAGAGACTGTAAGGGTCTGTATGTGTTCATATGTCACTATATGTGTTCATATATCATATGGCACTGTCATTGATCTGCATTTATAATCAAATCATGTTCATAGAAAGGTTAGTAATAAACATTTATACACAAGTTTTATATGTTTAAAGCATCTGTTTTGTGAGAAGTGCTTCTCACATGATTTCTGAACGACTTGTACGGCTTTACTGTAGACATTTATTCGAGCGAGAATGACATCGACTAAAACTCTTTTGTACACCACACCCACCAAAAGGGTACCCTTTGTAGTGTAAACGCAAGCCTGATAAAGGTGACCCGTACCGACATGCACCGTACCGTACTGTACCATTCAGTGGAAACGAGCCATAATAAACTTTCTAAACTGCATGTGGATCCTCTACTGTTGATCCTGTTCGTACCAGTCTATCATTTATTTAGGAGTTTAATGACATTCTTAATTTCACAGTCCACATTAAACACACTCCATGCAGATGTATGGTGAAGAATACCTTGAGAACAGGAGATTTCACTGTAGATTTCTCTTTGTTGCACCATTGGCTGTAGTTTAAGACACTTGTGCTTATATAAAACCCTCTTTTTCCAAACCTACATTCCATCCAAAAGTCTGCATTTAGTTAGTGAGCCATGCCATGTGGTACCAACACAAAGAAGGACAAACCTTTTCCCTAAACTTGTGCAGCTCTCAAATTCACTTCAATTTTTAAGAAATGCCTACAAGACCCAGAGCAGAGAATGACAGAGGTTTAATCAAGGTAAAGGCCAAAGTCCAAGAAAACATTATCTTGGTCTTTGGCTTATTGTAGACATCAGTGTGGCGAGGGGGCGTGGCCGAGAGCCGTGGGAGTGAAACGAGGCCCGCCACAGATGAGATACACCTGTGGCGCGCACCTGCCTTCAATCCCATGGAAGGAGCTCTGGACTATAAGAGGAGGAACGATGGCAGAGGACAGAGGGAGAGGACCGGGCCCGGACATATTACTTTTGCTTTCAGTTTG
>CAIGQZ010015916.1:447121-531090 GCA_903798205.1 Danio tinwini
ATAATAATAATAATAATAATAATAATAATAATAATAATAATAATAATTCCTTACATTTCTATAACGCTTTTCTGAGCTTTTCCTTATAAAAGTGATTTTTGCAGGGTTTTTTCTTACAGACTGTTGCCACACAACAATGCACTACATTTTCTCACAACGCAAACAAATTAAGAAACCTCTTTTTTTCACAACACATACAAATAGCATAAAAAAATATTGCAAATGTTTCAAGGGGACCTAAAAACGTGTTAGACTGGCTGGGATTTGCTTATTGTGCCATGACTATTGCTCAGTGAAGTTGTAGATAATCTTTGAAAGGAGAATTTGTTTGTTTATTGTAACATCCTGATTACATGATTGCCTTTTCTTTTGTATATTATTAACCTAAATAACTTAGCCAGGTACATCACGTTTTAGGGTCCCCTTGACCCATTTCTGTTGTGTTGTGAGAAAATGCAAACGTTTTCGTAATTTTTTTATGTTGGGAGAATTTGCAACATGTAAGCTGTAAAACTGAGGATTTTTTCTAATTTGCAGGTGTTTTTTGTAACTGAATGTGTTTTCTTAAGCACATTCATCTCTCTTGGCCACGGTAGAATAAGGATACTGTATGAAAAAAAGTAGTGACAAATAAACAATGGTTATATAAATGTAACATATTTTTTAAGCTTTGAAGTGTGCTGCTTGTTTAAACTACTTTTTTTTAAATGAGTTGAAGCAACACAATTCTTAAGCTTTTTGTCGGACAACTTAACTGCTTAATGTTCAATCGATTTAAATTTGTAAAAATTATTACGTTATCATTTGAAACCCAGCAAGTGGAACCCAGCATTTTTTACAGTGAATATGGTGCTTTACTTGAAATTGTGTCAAATGTGAGATATGTTCATCAACGCTTTAGTGTCATCAGTAACATCACTAGCCTTTGAATTATTGATTGTTTGCTGCCTGCCCCAACTTCTCAACTGTTTACGGATTTACTGTTTTGAATTACCCTGTCAACTACTGTTTAACCATTCTGTTTTATAATGCCTTGTTTCCACTGACTGGTACAGTACAGTACGGTTCGGTACGCTTTTATGGCCGTTTCCACTAGGACTATGTATTTGCAAGGGCCTTACGATATATATCGCGATGCATGGGTCACGATACGATATATATTGTGATATATTGCAATAGTTTGTATTAGTATGCGTGTCACATTATATTGACAACTTGATAAAGTCGGCAGACAATTTAAAATTCCAATTCCAATTTATTTTCCATCCATTCCAATTCACTAAAACTGCACAGTGTGATCGAAAAGAGAACTATGTATTTTGCAAAGCTTACAAATGGCATTTATTTTTTGTCTAATTCAGTACTCCCTAGTATAGCGTTTGGGGTTGGGCTATGTTGACCAATTTGGCATCATACGATGTCTATTGTGAAACATGGCGATGGACCATGGCATCGTCGTCATAGGGGGAGGTGAACTAATTATTTATGAATAATTAATAAATTCATAACTAATTAATTATTTGTAGCCTACCGTTTCAACTACCTGACCTGCATGGCCTTTGTTTTACTCATAACCAAATCATAAATAAATAAATAAAGATAAGTTACACACAAATTACCACCTGTCAAACACTTTTTTTCCGCGGGACTCGATCTGGCATGACTAGGCAGATTGAACCGTGCCGTTATGGCGTCCACACGCTTGCTTGGTAAAAAGCTGCACAACCAACAGGAACTAACTAACAGGATCTGAGGTGCCACTAAAATTACTGAGTACAAGCGTAAAAGCGAAAGACTGACGCGGTGTACTGATGCTGTGACATGTTACCTGAGAGAATCAAAAGACAGAAGAGTCGTTAGATAGAGACGAGATTAATTAAATATCACATTTAACAACTAACTTATAGTGAGACGCAATCCAGCGGTACATCCTTGATAAACTGTCCATACCAATGCAATGACTGTATAAAATATAAAGTCCGTACACTTCTCTGGAGTTCAGAGGAGCGCATGACTGTGTGTGTGTGTGTGTGTGTGTGTGTGTGTGTGTGTGTGTGTGTGTGTGTGTGTGTGTGTGTGGGGCTGTGGCTGTGTATGTGTGTGGTCACGTGATGTGTGTTTTCAGCAGATGGAGGGCTGTTCAAAAATGCTTGGTGAAACGCCAGTTTGGATGTGGATCATTTTCGTTCTAAAATGCCATTTTAAAACTAGGCTGTATCAGTGTAAACGGGGCCTGAGTGTGTGTTTTTCACAAGCGGGCTTGCAACGGGGGCAGTGCGGAGGATCGGTGATAACTCAGCAGCATCATGATATCTATAGGCCATCGGCGATTACATCGTCTATCGACCCAACCCTTATAGCGTTAAAACCAAAGTGCAGCCACGCTTCAGCTCTAAAAGCTGGAGGCACCTTTATATTTTATGCTATGCTCACTCTTGCTTACTTCTAATCACGTACTACTTGGCGTTTTGTTGATCGCGAGTTAGGGACATCTACAGGAGTGGAGGAGGAGGTCATTTGGCACAACTTGAATCAATACTTGAGGTTGGACTATCGATACACTATCGTAAAAGAAACTATCGCGATAGTTAGATGTATCGATAATATTGCACAGCCCTAGTTTCCACTGTCAAAAGGCGTACCAAACCGAACTGTACCGTACCACTTTTTCGGCACCCTTTCGAAAGGGTACCAAACATGACAAAGAGTACCAAAAGGTGGAGCTACACGCAGCTGAACGCTGATTGGTTACAGAGATATGTCACGATCTCGTGGAGCTAGCCAGAATGAAAACAAAGGGACCGCCATGTTTTTAATACACAGCTGAGACAATTATATGTATATAATAACGAGCCATGGATGACCTAAGCTTTACCAAATCTTGTTGTTGTCTTGATGTATAGCCACAAAGCCAAGAAGATCAAAATCTGACGTGTCTTGTTGTTGCTTTACGAGGCTGTCTAAAAGTGCGAGTGGTTTTCGCTTTCTCCAGGGAGCTCGAGATCGCGTCTATATTTGATACAACGAACTTCTTGAGCTGATGATAATAATGTGTGTGTGATTATTGAAGTGTCTTCGACATCTGATCCGTTCAGAAAAGAAAAGGACAAACGCGAGAGTGAAGTGCGGAAAAAAAGGAGAAGCCTGACAAAACACAGGAGTGAATTGTTTCAGCAACCTGAATCATGAACAAACTGCCATGTTTATCATCGCCTTTTGGACTATTGTGAACTGGGAATGACGGAATTACTCTCTAACAGAGGTTACATGTGCTGGTGAAGATTAGAGACACAGATAAGAGGTTTGCTCTGACTGGGCTATGTTGCATGTTGTTTTTGAACTCAAATAAGGACTAAATCTATGCTGTGTGTAGTTTTATCTGTAATTGGTAACATATCAGAGACTGTAAGGGTCTGTATGTGTTCATATGTCACTATATGTGTTCATATATCATATGGCACTGTCATTGATCTGCATTTATAATCAAATCATGTTCATAGAAGGTTAGTAATAAACATTTATACACAAGTTTTATATGTTTAAAGCATCTGTTTTGTGAGAAGTGCTTCTCACATGATTTCTGAACGACTTGTACGGCTTTACTGTAGACATTTATTCGAGCGAGAATGACATCGACTAAAACTCTTTTGTACACCACACCCACCAAAAGGGTACCCTTTGTAGTGTAAACGCAAGCCTGATAAAGGTGACCCGTACCGACATGCACCGTACCGTACTGTACCATTCAGTGGAAACGAGCCATAATAAACTTTCTAAACTGCATGTGGATCCTCTACTGTTGATCCTGTTCGTACCAGTCTATCATTTATTTAGGAGTTTAATGACATTCTTAATTTCACAGTCCACATTAAACACGCTCCATGCAGATGTATGGTGAAGAATACCTTGAGAACAGGAGATTTCACTGTAGATTTCTCTTTGTTGCACCATTGGCTGTAGTTTAAGACACTTGTGCTTATATAAAACCCTCTTTTTCCAAACCTACATTCCATCCAAAAGTCTGCATTTAGTTAGTGAGCCATGCCATGTGGTACCAACACAAAGAAGGACAAACCTTTTCCCTAAACTTGTGCAGCTCTCAAATTCACTTCAATTTTTAAGAAATGCCTACAAGACCCAGAGCAGAGAATGACAGAGGTTTAATCAAGGTAAAGGCCAAAGTCCAAGAAAACATTATCTTGGTCTTTGGCTTATTGTAGACATCAGTGTGGCGAGGGGGCGTGGCCGAGAGCCGTGGGAGTGAAACGAGGCCCGCCACAGATGAGATACACCTGTGGCGCGCACCTGCCTTCAATCCCATGGAAGGAGCTCTGGACTATAAGAGGAGGAACGATGGCAGAGGACAGAGGGAGAGGACCGGGCCCGGACATATTACTTTTGCTTTCAGTTTGACGGCAGTCTCCGTGAGGAGCTGCCGTCTGTTTGTTTTGATTTGATTTAGACGGCAGTCTTCGTGAGGAGCTGCTGTCCCTTTTATTAATAAATATTTATTTAAAACCGCGTCGGTTCTCCGCCTCCTTCTTCCCGGCGGCCAGGTGGCCGTGAACTTCATTACAGTGGTGCCGAAAACCCGGGAGAAGGAGGGACATGTCGTCCAGTTGCCCTCGCCGCTGAGGAGGAGGGCGAGTGTTCGGGAGTTAACCCGAGTGGGGGAGAAACCCGTTCGTCTGCCAGAGTGCCGGGGCGGCCTGAGGCTGGCGAGGAAGGATCTGCCTGCTGCCGTCTCCCAGCGTGGGGAGGAGCAGGGGACGTGGGGCTCCCCACCGGATGGGAAAGAGCTGAAGGGAGCCATCCCAGAAAGCCCGGGGGGAGTCGCCGCGATCCGCCATGACGCCGAAGCCTGCGTCCTCCACGGAAGCGGGAGCGGAGCAGGAGACCAGAAATGCCGCCAGCCAGCCAGAAGAACCGCCGCCGGATACCAGAAGACGGACGGGTGGATAGATTCCTCCACAGGGCTCCCAGCATGTCGTCACTTCTCTCAGTTGGCTGAGGACCGAGTGGCAGCGTGTCTAGAGAACCGAACCCCAATTTTTTTTTTCCCCCTCTCTCCCCTCTCTGTCTACTCTGTTTTTCCTCCTTTTTTCTCCATCTCCTTTTCTCTCGGCCCGTCTCATATAGGTCTCGCGGGTGCTGTGGCGCCAAATCCCCTGCATGCAAAAGTTGCTCTTAAGGATTAGTTTACCCAAAATAAAAATGTAATTATTAATTACTGATCCACTGCTGTCCGTGGAAGATCAGGAAGCTCTTGAAGCTAATCTAAAATTTCTTAATTTGTGTTCGAAAGATGAATGAAGGTCTCATGGTATTGAAAAATGAAGGTAGGTTTCAACAACTTTGAACTAATCCTTTAAGTAAGTAATTTTATTTTTTATGATCATCTGATTCATTTTACACTTTGAGACACTGTATGGTATCATAGCATTATGGTATTTCATAAGTGAAAATAATGAGGTAAATGTATTGTCTTTCACCTTCAATGAGTGTCTTCCCTCAGTCTGCCATTCTCATATTCCTGACTTGTTAGAATCACTTTAGATTCCAAGAACAATGTATTTTCTTAAAAAAAAATCACCAAAATTAAATTAAATACACATTCCTAAAAAGCTATTGCTAAGCATTTTACATTAGCTATGTTTTCAACCAAAGTTATAAATGTAACTGGTAACCCATATGTCCTCTTTTTCCTGGACATTCCTCTTTTTGGGACCATAAAATATATCTGGCCAGGATTTTTTAATGAAAACATGGCTATTCATACATTACTGTACAATAAACACAATAACAAATAATGTTATAAAATATGTGCTGACCTTGGCAGGCTCCAGTGCGGGTGTTTGCGATGAACCCTCTGCTGCAGGGCGAGCTGATAGGTGGGCACTGCTCACACGAGTGACCCCACACTTGACCCACTGTGGCACAGCACAAGGCCTTACTGCACACAAATTCCCTGCTCTGAACTGCACACTTCCTGTTGTGCACTTGGATAAAGCATGGGCCTGTCCGGTAGTCTACGATTTACATAATCGGGCAAAAAAAATAAATCAATTATTATTATATATTATATCATTTCACTGTAAAACCCAACAGTCAACTGTATTAAATGAAACAAGTGTAGTTAACTCAAAATATACTGAAAGTTAATTCTACTCATTTGAAAAGAGTTTGCTGAAAGTAATGAGTTAATTAAGTACATCATTACTTCAACTTAAATGTAGTAAGTTCACAGTACTCATATAGATTAGTTTTTTTACAAATGCTTTGTAGCAATTGGTTTTCTCAAATGGTTTGAGTTACCTTAACTTATTGGGTTTTACAGTACTCAGTTGGTTTGAGTTCTCTTCATTTATTGGGTTTTACTGTGCTCTAATTGCTTTGTTTACTTAAATGAATTAAGTTCACAGTGCTCATTAGGACTAGTTGTTGAACTTGCATGGTTTGTTGCAATCGGTTTCCTCAAATGGTTTGAGTTACCTTACATTTTTGGATTTTAAAGTGAAGGAAAGTAAGTTTATTGTACATTACAATTGTTACATTTACTGTGCATGCACATTTATTGTAAATTCAAGGAAAAAGGCAATCACGAATCAACTGTCCTTATAGAAATCAATCTGGAAACAAAATATATTACAGAACAATACAGAATCCAATACATCTGATGGACAGAGATGCAAACAATAGTGCAGTCAAATTCACACATCAGAGAAGAGGTCCCGCCCTCAATCGCTGATGATTGTCTCACACAGTTCAGGGGACACAAACATCAACTATCTCTAATTTATGAAAGGTTATTTGCAGTTACTGCCCTAACTACAAAGATGATCAGAGAAGAATGGGAACGAGAGATTGGCATCGAAATTTCAGAAGAGATTTGGTAGAATAGTGTAGAGGATAATCACTATTTAAAACATCTGAGATTTAAACAGCACAAATATGTGCAAATGAAAATGAATAAATTTATAATTAAATAAATCCACTTTAAAATTGTATTTGTACGCGTTTTGTAGTTGTTTTTTTATTGTAATACTTTAATTTATTTGTTTGCTTACTTTTGGATGACATCAGATTATGAAAGTCTTTCTGCAGGTTTAGAATTTGATTGTGCTGGTAAAAAATGACTTAAGCAGGTTGACAAAATTGAGATCAGTTGTGATGTTTTCAACATGCATTTTATGTTAAATATTTAACAAAAAAAAGTGTTTTTATGTGTTTTTCTATGCATTTTGAAGGGTTTTAGACAGTTTGGGCTGGAAACATTCAAGTGTATCTGGCAACACTGACCACCATTTTCTCATTGTAATGTAGAGGGATTGGAGGGATACAAAGTTAGCATTAGCTCTACTATAAAAGGTATGTACAGTTACCTTGAACCGGGCCAAAGCACGGAGTCCCCCCTCCCGTCTCCCCCGACGGCCCGCACTCACATTACATTCGGGCCTGGGCGCGCTTACGTCATTGATGATGCTCTGTTCAGTAAGCGCTCTCGCTCAGCACAGTGGAGATTTCTTTAGTTATATCGTTTAAGTTGTTTGATATGCTGTGACACGCAACTGTGATTGTGATAAACAATCATAAAGTCCTCGTGCTGCAGGAATTAGGAGGTTTGCTGAAGCTGCAGCTGTGGTGCAGTGAGGGATTTGCACCTTTAATAATCTACAACAGTTTGCGTTCATTGAACAGTATGAATGATTAATTAATCCATATGAAACAGTCCCTTAAAAGTCACATCTCGCTTTCAGTTTCGGGCCCAAGTGAACCACGCTCAGGCCCACCTCTTCCAACTGGGCCAGGGCCGGCGAAGTGAACCATGCCTGAGACGATTCAGAGCACTCACACTTCTCAAACAATCCAGGAAACGGGCCTGGGCACGGTTCGGATAGCATAGTGTTAGCACGCCCTTAGATTGATATTAGACTAATATATCTGGGTGTTATATTAGACAGCAATTTAACATTTGAAAATCATATATCCCATGTGACAAAAACTGCTTTCTTTCATCTGAGAAATATTGCTGTTACAAAGTATGCTATCCATCTCAGATGCAGAAAAGCTAGTTCACGCTCTTATGACTTCTAGGCTGGATTACTGTAATGCTCTGTTCACTGGTTGCCCAGCGTCCTCTATGAATAAACTTCAGCTTTAATACAAAAAACTTCAATAAACTTCAACTTTAGTACAAAATGTAGCTGGCAGAGTTCTTACCAGGGCTAGAAAATATGATCATAACACCCCAATTTTATCCTCCTTACACTGGCTGCCTGTTAAGTTTCATATTGATTTTAAAATAATACTTCTTACCTATAAACCTTTAAATAATCTAGCTCCTGTTTACCTAACCAACCTTCTGTCTCGCTACAATTTAACCCATTCATAAAGATCTCAAAACTCAGGGCTTCTGGTAGTACATAGAATAGCAAAGTCGAGTAAAGGAGGTTGAGCCTTCTCATTTATGGCTCCTAAACTCTGGAATAGCCTTCCTGATAATGTCCAAGGCTCAGACACACTCTCGCAGTTCAAAAGAAGATTTAAGACCAATCTTTTTAGTAAAGCATACATTCAATGCATCACATAGCGGTATATTGCATGAATGTGCTCCACGCATCTCGTTTATATACACTATGAACAGCAGCTATACGTTAATTATTCTCTTTAATATCTATTTCCATCTGGGGATCCTCATCCCGAGGCGCCCAAAGTTGATGCACTGATGCAATCCAAGACCTGTGAAGAGGTGATCCCAAGGTTTCCACAATCCTCAAACAGGCCGTATCCTGAGCAGCTGCTGTGGTGGTCATGAAGGAGTAGAGAGTATGCGTCTGATTCCTGTGACACTCCAGGGACAGCCGAGTCTTCGCTGACAACCAGCATTCTTCAGCCTCCAGCGCCTAGACTGCAGCTCTGCACAAGACACTTGGCCATAGAAGAAATGGTCGTGCTCAACTAAGCCTGAATTTTGTCCTTCACTTTCGCCAATTGGTGAAGTTTTTTTCCTCACCGCTGTCGTTACGGGACTTGTAAAACTGTGCATTGATGGATTTTCTATTCAGTGTTTGGTCTCTCAGCAGCAAATATTAAACCACACTGACCTGAACTGAACTAAACTGAACTGAACTTAAACTCTGAAAACTGAACTGACACTTTCAATTCACTATAATCTTCTATGTGAAGCTGCTTTTACACAATCCACGTTGTAAAAGCGCTATACAAATAAAGATGAATTGAATTAAATTGAATTGAATACGGTTGTGGTGTGTGTTTGTCTAAGGTTCTTCTCAGATACCTGCTTCTTTGTATTTGCAGACTTCAAAAATCTGGTTTTAGTATGAAAGGAATCATGGTCTGTTAGTGGGGTGACACAGTGGCTCAGTGATTAGAACTGTTGCCTCACAGCAAGAAGGTCACTAGTTTGCGTCCTTATTGTGCCAGTTGCCATTTCTATGTGTTTTAGTTTGCATGCGTGCGTGGATTTTCCTCCGGGTGCTCCGGTTTCCCCCACATTCAAAGACATGCAGTATAAGTCAATTGAATAAACAAAATTGGCTGTAGTGTTTGTGTGTGTGAATGAGAGACAACTTTAATATTTAAGTTCACTAAACTTAAACCATGTCCATTACACTTAAATTATAAAGGCCTACTAACATCAGTCTTAATTACAACTTATCTATTTAAGTTAACAAAACTTAGACCATGTTCATTACACTTGTATTGTCAAGTCCTGTCAACTTTAACGTAAGTTAAGACAACTACACAATTTAAGTTAAGTAAACTTAAAATTTCAAGGCAGCACAAACACTTTTATTTCTTAAATATTTCCCAAGTGATGTTAAACGGAACAAGGATTTTTTAATAGTATTTCCTATCATATTTTTTCATCTAAAGAAAGTCTTATTTCTTGTGATTTGTCTAATAAAGTCAATATTATTAAATTATTATCAACCTTAGGACGTTTACTACAGAACAAAATACTGTAATCCAATAACTTACTTAATTAACCTATTTACCATAGAGTTAAACCCTGAATATGCACTTTAAGATGAATTCTGGTACCTTGAAAAATAACTAGCAAAATATCTTGTGCTGTCGCCAAGGCAAAGACAATATAAAAGAGTTATTATAAATTATTTATTGAAACTATTATGTTTGAAAAAAGATCTTCTATCCATTAAACAGCACTTAATTAACATTGTTTTTAGAATTATCAAAAAAATTTATTTTTTCTAAAAATAAAAATGTTAACATCAACTTTATATCCAAAATGACATGAGGAGATGGGAGATGTTTAAAATAATTATTCAAAGTCATGTTCGATCTGAAAATAGATAAACATTTTGGGGCGGACAAATTAGAACAATGAAACAAAATCCAGCCAGGTATTAATGAGAAGCATAACTAAGACTGTTGTAGTCTGTTGTAGTTTTACAATCACCAGAAGAATTTTAATAACCCATATTGATTCTCTACCAAGCAAACAAACAAACAAACATGTTTCTTATAATGATGTTTAAAGGAGTCTTAGCAAAGCTGCAGCACATGGAAGGCATATGGAGAGAAAATAGCTCAGGTAGTCTGAACGGTCCTCTGTAGAGACATGTGTTCTGCATTACACAACCATGAGCTTACATTTATCATGAGCCACTAGGCTAACTCCTATACCTCCTGAAAAAACCCTGTTCTTTTCGGTGTAATTCTACAAGTGTAAATGTTCAGTAATGATCTTTCATAAATTACTAATGCTTTAGAATCATCAGGACTCATTCAGCATCAGGATTTATTTCAAAACCATAAAAAATCCATAAATGCATAAAATTTAGATACTGAGTTTTTGTTTTTTAAACAAGTTACTAGTACAGTCTCAGAAAAAAAAATGGTACAATGTTGTACCAAAGAAGGTACAATCCCTTGTCACTGGGGCAGTACCTTTTTTTGGAAAAGAATTGTACCATAAGACAAAGAAACAAATGTGTACCATTGCAGTTTAAGGACATGATTTGTACCATGGGAAACCAAAATGTACATTTGGTATTTAAAACCTGCAGATACAATATTGTACCGTCATCAAAGGTACAAATCTGATCCATAAAGATACCACCACAGTGGCAAGACACTTTGAACCTTGACAGTGTCAAAAGTGTTCCTTCAAGTACTATTTAAAGGCATTTTGCTATATCCAAAATGCGTCAATTTATTTTCAGTAAACATAAAACATCAAATACATTTTTTAACAATGTTTTTAAAAAGTTTCTGTTTGTGTGAATGCACCTTTTTGCATTTACAATAAAGAATAAAAAATACTTTAACACATCAAAAGATCAATTTTTTGCTAAACATTTCACACTTTTCACAAAAATTTTACCAAAATTTATTCTCCCATGTACAATATAAAACATTTTTGTCTCCAATTTTCACACAATACCTTTGTAATCACTTAAAAGTTCATTTAATTTACTTAATTTTAAAATAGAAATAGAATTATGCAAAAGTATTGTAATGAGATATGCACAATGTTTGATTAGTTTTACAATACTAAAATGTCTGCATGAACACTTTGCATATGCAGGACTTTTGCCAGCTCACGTACGTAGTGGAAAGCAAATGCCAAAAGATGCAGATATCAATGATAATGAAAATGTATTTATCAGAAAATGCTTACCAAATGTTTATTAAAAATGCCTTAAATGTTTAGTTTACAATATCTATAGTTTTGTTTTACCAGTTGTTTTGTATTATAAATCTTAATAATTATTTGTTTATGAGTTTCTTTAAACATATGCTTTTAAATGATGAATCATGTTTTAATATGGAAATTATTCATAAAATCACTTTGCCTTTCCAGTAAAATTTATTTTCATAGATATTGTAATAAAGAAGTAATTGTCCAACAATTATGTACCTAACAATCGTGTACCTTCATTTCAATTGTACCATAAAAGGTACAGAACAGTATCATAAGAGGTCTTTTCTGTACCATAAAAATTTAAACTTTTACAAAGGTACAAAACTGTTCCTTAAGGAACATTATTTGTACCACCTTGTACCTTTTTTTCTGATAAAATTTTACAATATTTTACAATAATTTCATTAGTTAAGGTTAGGTTATCCATTTACAATATGAACAAACAATGATCAATACATTTATTACAGTATTTTTCATATTTTTTAACGTTAATTAATGACAATAACGTCATTTATAGTTCATGTTATCTCATGGAACAGTACATTAATGTCAACAAGCACGACTTTGGACTTTAATACAAAAGTAAATGTTGAACTATGTATATATAACTTAACATATGAATAACACATTGTTGATTCTTAATTCATGTTAAATACATAAACATTCATTCATTCATTCATTGTCTTTTTGGCTGAGTCCCTTTATTAATTAGGGGTCACCACAGTGGAATGAACCGCCAATTTATCCAGTATATGTTTTAAGCGGCAGATGCTCTTCCAGCCGCAACCCAACACACCAGGAAACACCCATACACTCTTGCAATTACACACATACACTACGGCCAATTTGGCTTAATCAATTGACCTGTACCACATGTTTTTGGACTGTGGGGGAAACCGGGAAACCCAGGGGAAACCCACGCTAATACGAAAAGAACATGCAAACTCCACACAAAAATGCCAACTGATCCAACCGGGGCTCGAACCAGTGACCTTCTTGCTATGAGGCAATCGTGCTACCCACTGCACCACTGTGCAGCCCTACATTAACATTAACTAATGACTTCTTGTTGTAAAGTGTGCCCAAATTACTCTACAATGAAATAAGTTAATCTTTATTGAATGATTTTTATATATAGCTTATTCTTAATTTTATGTATTTTCTGCAGAAAATCTAACCTACCAAATGTTTTTACTGTTGCATTTATGTACAAGTCATTAGTTATGTTGTGACTTTTTTAACCCAGTCTCATTGGAAATACATGCCCAGTGCTAGATTTTTGAGAACTGAGAAGTATGTACCCTGGACTACATTTTCTTCTAGTTTTGGTTTTCACAAATCCACTAGAGGCTGCCATGGACATTTTTGACAATCTCAAATATGGCACACCCACCCCAATGTTGTGCAACTGGTACTCCTTCCATACAGAGATAAGTGATCAGCGGTACCACCCTGTAGCGTAAGTTTTACACACAAAATGCAGCCATTACGTACCCCAGTTTCTCGGTTCTCAAAAATGTAGCGCTAGACACATTTCCAAAATGATTTTTTTTCCACACATTACCTTAAATTAACAATTTACCTTTTCAATACTCCTGACAGTAATAGTGACACTGAAAACTTTGTGATTTGTTGTTTTTACCTCTCTCACACTGTGGTCCAGTGAAGCCATATACACACACGCATCTGTTCGGTCCAATGCAGTGTCCACCATTCTGACAGGTTTTCTCACAGACAGCTGAATCAAAATCACCTGCATTAAAGCATTACTGTATTCTTGTATTGTATATATGTGACCCTGGTCCACAAAACTGGTCTTATGTTGCACACAGGTTAAATTTTTGCCCAATTTTTATTGTTCCATGAAAGTATTTTGTAAATTTCCCACTGTAAATATGTAAAAACTCAATTTTTAAACAAACTTTTCTCAGTATTTTGATATATCAAACCCCCTGATTCCAGATAATATTGTCCTATTCTAAAAAAGTATACATCAATAGAAAGCATATTTAATTGCCTTTCAGAAAATGCATAAACTAGTTTTGTGGTCAAGAGTCACATATAGTGCCACTGTTTTAGATAAGTACTAACTTCCATATGCATCACAAATTATGTTGTTTTAAGTTTTAAGTTTGATCATCTTAACTTAGGGATCACAGAACTGCACACTCTTACAATTGAAACAACCTGGACTGCATGATTTGATTATGAATGTGGGCTAATTCACAATAGATCAGGGATTTAGGACATATTAGTCAGATACAATAAATAATTTTAATGATAATTTACATTTGAACTTAATTTGAAAATCTAGGTTTATCAATTATGGCAGACTTACAACAGAATTGCTGTAAACACAGGTAAATGTCTATACATTACATGTGTTGTTGCTGGAATCTTGCATTTCAAAGCACTGGCAGAAGGCCATGGCTTTAGAACCAAAATCAAAGAAACTTTTAAAACCAACTTAGTGCCAAACAGATGAGCCAAGAGCTTTGGCCTACCTTCTATTGTCTATGAGCAAACCCTTGAACTTCTATAGAACGACTGGTTCTCTGCATGATTTACATCTGCTGCAATCCTAAAAACCCATGAAAGCCTTCAGAGGTCTGGTATGATTACAGTTTATGAAAGACCTGAAGATCTTTCAGATTATGACTATGTTGCTTTAGTGCTCGAATCTGTTGTTTTTTTCTCTCTCTAATATCAGATGTTTTTGCATAGCTGTACACGTTGTTGTTTTAAATAGCCAAAATTAGATTTCCAGTGTAAACATATCTTGGTCCTAAACTGACCCGTATGTACAAACTAACAACTGCACACAGCATAAATATTATAGTTACAAACAAAATGTGTAGATGTGAATTAAGCACATTGTTTAATTTTTTTATTAAACAAAAATTCACCTAAGTGCTTTTATTTAAGGGCCAAACCATGATGTGTGAAAATACTTGGAATTGCTATCAAAGCACAATTCTCTGTGGATGCTAAATACAAATAAACAATAAAACAGCAGGTATTGTGTAAAGAATACCAAGAGTTTAACATAGTTTCACATCTAGCCTAAAAAAGAAGCAGCAATGGAAGCATTACAAATTTGTAGGCCATGGAGCAGGAGCTCTGCAGAGGTTATACTGTAGAACAAAGGATACTGGGTGTATTTTTTCTTCTTTTTTTGCTTTAGTGGGCAATAAATGACAACATGAGAGGAATAAATTCTACACAGGCAAAGGTAACAACCCAGGCTCATTCTGAAAACGTAGTCCCGTGGACATTTCTGGTGACTTCGAAATACGTCCCGGGAGGTACGTATTTTTGCAGTTTTTGTTTTCGCGATTCCGCAAGAGGTCGCTGTGTGCGCTTTTTCACATCTCAAATTTCTTTCGCGAGTGCCGTTTGTGCGCACTGTTCTCGCGTAAACCCACCAGAGGTCGCTGTCGACTAATTGTCTATCTGACTGAATGGCCGGCCGGTCAATCGACTGCCAATCCTCCTCCTTCCCTAAACCCAATCAATTTTATCGATTGACCCGCCCACTCACTTACTTCCCTGAACCCAACCACTGGTTTTCAAAAGCCGTCCAGAAAAAGGAAAGCCCTCGTTTGATTATTACCATGTTTTTGGATTTTACCGCATTCTCACGCTGTTATTTACTTGTTTATTATATTTTTTGGATTCTGTTTTTGTCTTACCTGATTTCTGGAACCGCTCTTCCCCAGACTCAAACCCCGTTGTCGTGGTCAACTCCTCTCTGCGTCTTAAGTCCGCCGACGTAACATGACGAGCTAACAGGACAAACAGGTTGGGGCGGGAAAACCCTCCACATGGAGGTGAGCAGTCAGCTGGTGAGCGCGAAAAGGACTGACGTCATACCGCCCGGTAGCGTTTGTTTAAAAAACTAAATTAAGCTATACGTACCTCCGGCTACATAGTTTGTGGTCTCCAGAAATGTCCACAGGTCTACGTTTTCAGAATGAGCCTGGGTTGCAACGTAACCAATGCAATATACAGTAAGGCTGTAAGCAGAAGCCATATACTTACGTTGTCCACAAAAGCTTCCTGTATATCCCTTTGGACACTGGCAATGGTCATCTTCACACACCCCTCCATTCATACACCTTATATTGCATCGTTTGACTTTGGAGAGCAAAATGGAAAGAAAAAATATAATCAGTGATTTGATGTGGTGGTTCATGGTAAAACTGGTTAGGATATTGTCCAAGACAGAGCCAACAAATCTGCAAGATTTGTAAGAGTGTTTGGTCTGTTAAATATCTGCTGTATACATTGACCATATAAATGTTTTTCAAAGGGTCTGTTAACTGAATATTTTAAATTTGAAACATCTTAAAAACATATTTGAAACATCTATTTAATGCTCTAATAAATATGTCTTGCAAATGTAAACACAAACATCAAACAGACATCTATACTCTCAGAAATAAAGGTACACAAGCTGTCACTTAAGGGTACTTAAAGTGTCCATATTGGTACCTCAAAAGTATGTATTAGTACCAAAAAATTGTAAAAGGAATATTTTGTACTTTTTAGGTACTAATATGTATTCTTGAGGTATTAATATGGACCTTGTAGGTACAAATGTGTACCTTTTGAAAAGGTACCACCCCCTGGGAGATTTCTGAGTATACAGACATGTACAGGTGCTATAAGAGCTCACATGTCAACGGTGTTGAGTAAGTTACTTAAAAAAATCATTAATTTCTAAATACTAATTACATTTCTATACTGAAATTACATTTTAATTATTTTGAAAAGTAATTAAAATTCTTGACTCAATACCACTTAATTGTCAAAACAGGCAATTGTGTCTGCCTAGCCTTTCTTTACATAAAAATGTAATACATCATTTGCACCAAGGAACACAACATTTACACTATATTTCATAAATACTATATATATAGTCATTTTGAGAAGCTTAGTTGATTCATGGTTTTTAAGCATGTGGTATTTTTAGTCAAACATAACCTAATAATCTAATTATTATGCATGTTTACAACATGTAAACAAATTTCTCACTCATTTCCTTTTTTCTTAAACATCCAATCGTCTAAGAATGTAACTTTCTTTAGTTTAAAAATATAACTATTCTATAGAATATATTTGTATAACAAAAAACTACTCTGCTTCTCTGAAGTTATGTATCCAGAATGAATGTATGTACAGCACTGTGTTGGCAAGTACATTATAAGGTCATTTATTTAGAGTAACTAGATACTAACTAATCACACTCAACACCATGTCACGTTTTTTCTGTAAAAAAACTAGCCAGGTTACATACAGTAGGTACGGAAAGTATTCAGACCGTTATCACTCTTTGTTATAATGCAGCCATTTGCTAAAATCATTTAAGTATTTTTTTTCCTAAATAATGTGCACACAGCACTTATATTGACAGAAAACCCAGAATTGTTGATATTTTTGCAGATTTATTAAAAACAAAAACTGAAATATCACATGGTCCTACGTGTTCAAACCCTTTGTTGTGTCACTCATATATTTAACTCAGGTACTGTCTCACAATGCATGTCAGAGCAAATGAGAATCATGAGGTCAAAGGAACTGCCTAAAGAGCTTAGAGACAGAGCTGTGAAAAGGCACAGTAAAAATGGTTTTAAATAAACAGTAGCATAGTGTAGCGCACTTTGTGATTATGCTTGGTCTTTCTTTGGTGCTATTAAAACCCCCACATCAAACCTGCAGCTTTTATAAAACTATAGTGAATCGCTTTTCACAATTTTGAACAGATTAATCACAATTAGATTTTTACTTCAAAACGGCTTGTGCAGCCCTATGGGTAATAACTTTACATGGGTAAGATGTACTAATTTGCACATCTTTAAACAGGATTTTCTGATTCCAGATTTTGAAATAGCTGTAACTTTGCCTACTATAGTTCTATCCTGACAAAATATACATTAATAGAAAGATAATTTAATTTCAGAAATTACATAAAAATTTACACTTATGGCTGGTTTTGTGGTCAATGTTCACATACAGTTTTGTGTACTAACTTTCATATGCATCACAAATTATGCTGTTTTAGGTTTGATCATGTTAACTTAAGAATCAATGAACTAAAAGTCACACATATTCTTAAAAATCAATTTATAGAACCTGGACTGCATGATTTGTTTATTAATGTAAAGAAAATAAATAATAAATAAATAAGATCAGGGTTTCAGGATATGATAGTCAAATACAATAAAACATTTTAATGATCTTAATTTGAATATTGACATTGATCCCATATTGACAGAAAAACACAGAATTGTTGACATTTTTGCAGATTTTTTAAAAAAGAAAAAATGAAATATCACATAGTACCTAAGTATTCAGACCCTTTGCTGTGACATATTTTTAACTCAGATGCTGTCTATTTCTTCTGATCATCCTTGAAATGGTTCTACACCTTCATTTGAGTCCGGCTGTGTTTGATTATACTGATTATACTGATCTGACCAAGGTTACAAAAATATTCTGCTGCACTTAGGGTTCCTAAAAGCACAGTGGCCTCCATAATCCTTATAAGGAAGACATTTGGTACCAGAACCCTTCCTAGAGCTGGTCGTCTGGCCAAACTGAGCTATTGAAGGAGAAGAGCCTTGGTGAGAGAGGTAAAGAAGAACCCAAAGATCACTGTGGCTGAGCTCCAGAGATGCAGTAGGGAGATGGGAGAAAGTTTATGGCCCGACGGAAGCCTCTCCTCAATGCAAGACAAATGAAAGCATGCATGGAGTTTGCTAAAATTATGAATAATAAGATTCTCTTGTCTGATGAGACCAAGATAGGAATTTTTGGCTTTAATTCTAAGCAGCATGTGTGGAAAAAAACAGGCACTGCTCACCACTTGTCTAATACAGTCCCAAAACTAAAGCATGGTGGTAGCAGCTTCATGCTGTGGGGGTGTTTTTCAGCTGCAGCTAGGGACAGGACGACTGGTTGCAATGGAGGGAAAGATGAATGTGGCCAGTACAGGGATATCAGGACCTCAGACTGGGCCAAAGATTTACCTTGCAACAAGACAATGACCCTAAGCACACAGCTTAGCGAAGGAGTGGCTTCACAACAACTCTGTGGCTGGTCTTGAATAGCCCAGCTAGAGCCCTGACATAAACCCAATTGAGTATCTCTGGAGAGACCTAAAAATGGCTGTCCACCACCGTTTACCATCCAACCTGACAGAACTGGAGCAGATCTGCAAAGAGGAATGGCAGAGGATCCTCAAATCCAGGTGTAAAAAACTTGTTACATCTTTCCCAAAAAGACTGTATTAATTTAAAAAGGTGCTTCTACTAAACACTGAGCAAAAGGACCATGTGATATTTCAGTTTTTCTTTTTTAATAAATCTGCAAAAATTATGTCAACAATTATTTATTTTTTTCTGTCAATATGAGGTGCTGTGTGCACAATAATGAGGAAAAAAAAGAACTTAAATGATTTTTAGCAAATGGCTGCAATATAAAATATAAAAATTAAGGGGGTCTGAATACTTTCCATACCCACTGTATCTGCTAAATAAACAGCTTAATAACAAAACATACATGATTTCGTGAAACAGGTTGTAGCTGTTTGTCCACCAGGACATGTGCACATGTTGGGTCTGGAGCAGAAACCATCACCACAGTTACTCCGGCAAATAGCTGCAATAAAGAGCATGAAAAATATTAACAGAAAATGTTACTACAACTAACAAACATTTTAAAGTAATTTTATTTAAAATATTTTAGCAAATGTATGAAGTCAGTTGTACTCAAGTTCACCAGGGTTTAGTATAGGAGTATAGGAACATGAGTGTAGATACATTGCATAAATTCAACATCCACTAACCACTACTGAACACTATAGTGATTGTCTGCAATGATATTGCTTGAGCTATTATAATTTTTTTTTTCAAATTTTACTTTAGACTCAAGCTAGTGTTTGTGCATCTGTCATTCAAATTGTCTTATAAGGTTAAAAACTTTTTGTTTTATTTTGGCTTATATGTTTAATGTATTCTTTTACCTCAACACAGACAATTTAAGTCCACTAGTTATGATTCCTAGCTCTGTTCTAATGTACAGTAAGACACTTTCTGAGTGCACCATGTCATTAACAAACATGCTGAATACCAAATAGAATCGAGAAAAAAAAAAGAGAAACAACAAAAACAGAAAGATTTTTTACTATCTACACTATTAACTGCAAATACTGTAAATTAACTGTTTGTCCAGATTAATCAACCTATCTGCATTAAGAGTCTTGGTACGAGGCAGGCATCTCAACAAATGCATGTAAACAAAAAAGAAAAGTAAATCAACCTCTGATTTCTGTTTTTCACACTTTAATGTTTCAGATAATCAAACTAATTAAAATATTAGTCAAAGATAACACAAGTAAACACAACATTCAGTTTTTAAATGAAGGTTTTTATTATTAAGAGAAAACAAAAAACAAAACTCAACAGCCCTGTGTGAAAAGGTATTTGCCCTGATTGAATAACTGATTGGGGCACCCTTAGCAGCAACAACAGGAATCAAGCATTTTCGATAACTTGCAATGAGTCTGTTACATTGCTGTGGAGGAATTTTGGCCCACTCATCTTTGCAGAATTGTTGTAAAATTCAGCCACATTGGAGGATTTTTGAGCATGAACCAACTTTTTTAGGTCATGCCACGGCATCTCAATAGGATTCAGGTCAGGACTTTGACTAGGCCAAAGTCCAAAGTCTTTGTTCTGTTTTTCTTCAGCCATTCCCAAGTGGACTTGCTGGTGTGCTTTTGATCATTGTCCTGCTGCAGAATTCAAGGTTCCCAATTATCACAGTCTTCCAGGTCCTGAAGCAGCAAATCAGCCCCAGACCATCACACCATCACCACCACATTTGACTGTTAATATGATGTTTTTTTTTTTTAAATGCAGTGTTACTTTTAGCCGCACATAATGTGATGCACACCATCCAAAAAGTTCAACTTTTTTTGTATTTTCAGATTATTTTCCTAAAAGTGTTGGGAATCATCAAGATGTTTTCTCGCAAAACTTAGACAAATTTTTATGTTCTTTTCACTCAGCAGTGGCTTTCACCTTGAAACTTCACCTTTTTGCTATGCAAACCATTCTTACCCAGGTCTTCCTTATAGTGGAGTCATGAACCCCATAACTGAGGCAAGAGAGGCCTGAAGTTCTTTGGATGTTGTTGTGGGGTCTTTTGTAACCTCTTGGATGAGTTGTCGCTGCACTCCTGAGGTAATCTTGGTCTGACGGACAATATTTGTAGATAATGGCAATTTTTTTTTTCACGCATGGCTATGTATTTTTCGATTTTGTTTTACATTAATAGTCAAAAACTTCATTTAAAAACAGCATGATGTGTTTACTTGTGTTGTGTTTTGGCTAGTATGTAAATTTGTTTGATGATCTGAAACATTAAAGTGCAAAACGATATGCAAAAAAAAGGATAAATCTGTAAGGAGGCAAACCCTTTTTCACATCATTGTACAAAAAAGTCAAATTTAAATAGCATTTCTAATCTCTTCCCAATTAGACTTGGAATTAGATTCGGTATTTATTTTATTGTTATTGTTATATTTTTGCTGGCAGTCTAAACACAACAAAAAGACCAAAACTACAACTGACTAGCTGAAATTAACGCAAAGATCTCACTAGAGAAGGAATTTACATCTAAATAAGGCATCATTCACTCTCTTTAGGCATTACAATCCAGTTTTTTTCTTTAATGTGTCATAAGTTCTAATTGACAATTACTTTATGTTGAGCTCAAGTTAATAATGATTTTTTTTGCTGAAAATTATGACTGAACTCACTTTTATTGTTATTAGTTCATGTAAACATTGAGTTGTTACGTACTGCGGATTTTGCTTTAAGGTTGCATATTTAAAAATACTATTAATTATACATTATGTATAACAAGTGAACTTTGGAAAAACTGTAATATTGTCTGTTAAAATAGTCTGTTGTTTATTTTCAATTAATTTCATTTAATTAAAGATATTTTTTCAATTTCAAGATATTAGTTCAATTTAAAATTAACATTAAGAAATACAGAGCATGTTGGCGACAGTGGTGTAGTGATTAGTGCGTCGTCGACACATGCACTCGGGTGTTCATGATGACCTGAGTTTGATTCCTGCCTTGCAGTCCTATGTCGAACCTTCCCCTCTCTCTGCTCCCCATGCTTTCCTGTTAGTCCTCTACACTTTCCTATCCATTAAATGTGAACCCCCCCACCCCAAAAAAAAGAATTAAAGAGCAGTGTTTTAATTGTTTTATTTAACTTATTTTAAATTTAATTATTCTTGTTTTTATTTAACTTCAACTGAACTTGTTTTGGGCTGCACAGTGGCTCAGTGGGTAGCACATTCGCCTCACAGCAAGAAGGTGTGCTGAATAAGTTGGCGGTTCATTCCGCTGTGGCAACCCCATATTAATAAAGTGACTATGCCGAAAAGAAAATGAATGAATGAATGAATGAACTTGCTTTATAGACTCAGAAGAAACATCCACATTATTAAGACAGTATTTATTAAGACAGTAAACTTAAACAATAATGGTTTAAGATATAGTTTCCCCTAATAAAAAGAGTATTTTATTTTATTAGAAAATAAAATTTGAAAGCACACGCAATGAATTTTGAGAAAGTCAGTGTGAGGCACATCTGGATCCGGACTTACGCACAACACACTGATTGCCCCCAGGCAGAGTCTCCCAGCCTGGACAGCAGAAGGACTGCAGACGAGATCCACACACATTAGGACTTAAAAAGAGAAAACTGTGATGAGCTTTGAAAGTATATTCACCTTTCAGACAAAGCAACAAAATGATTCTCCAGAAGCCAACAATTATAAGAGCTTGTCTTAAAGCTCAAAGTGAAACTGTTCATGTCTCTTTGACACATGCTCCTATAAATACAGAATGTGTCTCACAGAAGCCCACATATCACAGTCTTACAGCCTACTAATAAAACTAGCATTAGTTTGAATGCCTGTAATAAGACTCACCCTCTCAGGGACTCTTGTTTTTGGCGTCTCTGTGAGCCATCCATATGAACAGTTGCTTTTCCATGAATTCCAGAGATTTTCCCCGTTAAAATTCCCAACAGAGCAACAAATCCAAATAAACACCTGAGATTCCCCTGAGATGACATGATATATCCTAGTGTAATTTAACCCAGTGAACCTTTACAGTCTGTTAGTCCAGGAGATGAAAGGAAAATCATAACATTTCCTGTTATTTGACCAGGAAAGTAAAGCTACAAGAATAAAAGCAGAACTGAAGTGCAGGAGGAGCGCACTTAGTGGAGAAGAGAATGAAGGAGGACCCTAAACGTTTAACTGAACGCCAGCACCAATCTATCCTACTACCCATTAGCAGCTGGACGTGACAAAACTCTCTGCACGTACTAAGCTATAGCAAATCGTATTGTGGCTTCAACCAAATAATAATAGCGCATATTTGTTCGATTGACTGATGAAACGTAAACGCAATAAAACATCCGACTCATTTCCAACAGTAAATGGAGTTAATTATTACATTAGCTGATTGGCTACGATGCTTTGAAGCGTAATGTTACGTGAACGTGATGGTTTGTTTTGTTTTGTTTTTTGAACGTGATGGTTGTGCTGGTCATAATTCGTTGGTAACTCCGCCTGCAGGACCCACCTCACTATAATTCAACATATTGTTATTTGTTTGAGCTATTTATTAAATATTAAAATAGTTTTTTTAGACATGATGAGATATGCGATAGCTTATTCGATTCATCTTTGTTTTATAGCGCTTTTACAATGTAGATCGTGTCAAAGCAGAAGTTCTAGTGAATTGCAATGGGCTATATGCACAGCTAGTGTTTTTTTTAGCCAATTATGAACTTCCGGTGAAAGGTTTATGTGTCAATTTCATAAGGTTCCTTTTACAGCATCGATGTTGTAATGTAATGCAAAATAATCAGTTAAATAGACTAAGCCTCCGTTTGGTTTTTAAAGCGTAAAAAGAGACGAAAGACCGTGTAAACGCAGGCGCCGCCATTAGCAACAGGCTAGCACATAAACTCCAAAATACTGGGGTAAAGTTTCCATATTTTAAAGATAAGGTGTGGAAAAATATAATTTTAATGCAGTGCTTCTTGGTCTGATACCCACTTTATATCTCATCCAGGCAGTGAAGATTGCTGTTTTTTTTAAGAAATCAGATCTTAAACTGCAATTTTGTATGGGTTGGGCAATTTACAGGAAGCCAGTGTTGCCACATTGGAAATGTCAAAGTACCAGAACCTCAAAATTATCCTATTTGGAGGAAAATTATCGTACACGAGTCAATGTATACAGTATCTATTCTAGACAAATTGCGTTTTGACACAACGTGCAAATTACCACAATACGTTAAAAATTAAATAAAATAGGCGTACCTTAGTGGGAAGGTTCAAAGTCCACCTCCGAGTCGCTGTCATTGGATACCAGCGTGTTGCCAGATGTTGTGGGATTCATTTTGCGGTACAAACTGGACCACATCTTAGTGCTGGTTTGCTTGAAAGCAGTGCATCCTTCCGAATTTTTAACACACTCTGGGGTGTGCACTAGCCCATTCACAATATCTGTAATGAGCTGATTTTGTGGCTGTGTTTTAATGAGATTAACTTTGGGAAAAAAACACGTTCACGTAATGCATTTGAATGTAGAAAAACCAGAACTTCAAGGGCATACTCCCGTCCTTCTCACTTTCCTTTTCAGCACAATTTTTTTTTACTTTATTGCTTAAACGATCGACTTCAACCTAAGAACTACTGACCTAAGCACGGCCGCGCGCAGCAGGAACGTTAACTCGTGAGAGAGCCATTCTCCACATTGATTGGCTAAGGAAATGTGACATAAGATGGCATAGAAAATGTGCACAACTCCACGTTCTCCTTACAGACAGTAGACAAAAGATGCAGCTGAAATTAAGTGTAGAAGCCCCAAGATTACAATGAAATTCTGTTTAAATGCCATAAAACTCATAAAATTATCGTACATTATAGGTTTTTTTCATTATTGATCGTACAGAGGTCGAAATTATCTTACAAATACGATAATTATCGTACGTCTAACAACGCTGCCGGAAGCCCCTGAGGCTGGCTGACTGAAATTAAAAGTCTGTGAGCATATCGAAACTTTCCAAATCCAGATTTCAGAGCTAAAGTTTAATTTAGTTCAGTTCAGTGTGTTCAATTTTCACTGTTAAAAGTCCAAAAACTGAAGAGCAAATCCATTGATGTGTAGCCCCACAAGTCTCAAACCAAGCAAGCCAGTGGTGGGTAACAAAACATCACCAATTGACAAAAGTGTATAGTAAATTGTATAGAAGTATTTATAATTCAAGTTTAAAATGAATAACCCATAAACCTCCCAAATGAGGGCAAAAAATCAGCTGTGGCTGCTAAAATTTCCTGCCATGTTTCACAATTATATTTATACGTTTTATGATACATATGATATGTTTATGTATATATAATGTATATATAATCTAACCGTGTGAATTGCCTGTAGCCCAGTAGCCTAATTGTTGGTAATGTAATGTAATTTAATGTGTGTAATGTAATGTGTATTTATATAGCGCATTTATAAAGCGCATTTATATAGCGCCATACACCCAAAGCGCTTCACAATCATGAGGGGGGGTCTCTCCACAGCACCACCAGTGTGCAGCATCCACTTGGATGATGCGACGGTAGCCACAGGACAATGGAGCCAGTGCGCTCACCACATACCAGCTATTGGTGGAGTGGACAGACAGTGATAGAGCCAATTCAGTGGATAAGGGATGATTCGAGGGCCGAGAGGGAATTTAGCCAGGACACCGGGGTTACGCCCCTACTCTTTACGAGAAGTGCCATGGGATTTTGAATGACCACAGAGAGTCAGGACCTCAGTTTAACGTCTCACAGTGGCAGTGTAGTGTCCCCTTCACTTTCACTGGGGCATTAGGACTCACACAGACCGCAGGTTGAGCACCCTCTGCTGGCCTCTCTAACACCACCTCCAACAGCAACCTAGTTTTCCCATGTGGTCGCCCATCTAGGTACTGACCAGGCTCAGCCCTGCTTAGCTTCAGTGAGTAACCGGTCCTGGGCTGCAGGGTGATATGGCTGTGGTAAATAAAAAAGTTGGTAAAATCTGGTTATAATGGCTAAATATAGCTAATATTTATAAAAAAAAATAGTGAAAAATTAAAAAGGTCAAAGTAAAAAGGTCTGTGTGCAAGTAATGGTAAATACGGGTTAAATGTGTTCAAAATCACTTAGGCATACTTGAGGTTATTAATTGTTCATTAAAAACATAGT
The DNA here is from genome assembly GCA_903798205.1 of Danio tinwini. NCBI lineage: Eukaryota > Metazoa > Chordata > Actinopteri > Cypriniformes > Danionidae > Danio > Danio tinwini. Next base: position 473,151 of record CAIGQZ010015916.1, read on the forward strand.
CATTGTTAAATTATTTTATTTAATAAAACAATCTACTTTTCAGTGTGAACCCCTACTTTGTATATTATTGTGAAATAAATGTTTGCATAGACCTACTAGGTCTACCCAACTACATGTTGTCATCATCTTATGACTTACCAGCTCTTCCATTCATAAAACTTCTGCCATGGCCTTGTGAAAGCCACCTGCAGAATTTAAAATTTTATTTTTTCTGTTTTACAAATACTGTGAATTCTGAATTATTAATCTCACATACTGTTTTCACTTTTTTAAATGCATAAACTGATTTTAGTGAATTGTGAAGAATTTTAAATAAGTGATAAAAAAAAACAAGGTTTTAAACATGGACATTACGAAAGGGACAGTTCACTCAAAAAATACAATTCTATCATCATCATTTAGTTCCTTTTACTTGTGCCAAACATTTATCTTGTAAAATACAAAAGAGATCTTTTTAAGAAAGCTGGAAACCTGTAACCACTGAATACCATAGTATTTTTTTTCTCTACTATTGATGTCAATGATTTTAGGATTTCAGGGAAGCACTTGACGGTGATTATATTTACATTTTTTAGTTAAATATATTTATATAAGGAATTCCAGCATTATGGATGTGACGTTTGCAGTAAAATCTCAAAACATAAATTGACAGCGGAAGTATATGTTAATTGAAACATCTGTTCATATTTTCCAAAACAACTGACCACAGAGTTGTGGAAGCAGAAAAATATCAATCTGTAAACATTATTTATATTTTAAATGAGGAAAATAAACATGCGTTATGGATGTGACAAAAAAGTATGCGAGTTAACAGTATACAACATATTTTGTAGAAATTCTGTTAATTAAACTGCACAATCCAAAAGAAATAATGCTAATCAACAGGATAAGAGTTGGCTCTCTATAAAACAAACATGATTGATTTTATATTTTGTTTTATATTTTTATTTTTACATTTCTAAGGAAAAAGCTTTGTTATGGATGTGATGAATGTGAAATTGACAGAGACATATTTGAGTATTTTAAACCACTGTAAAATACAAAGCCTACAGAAAAAAACTGCAGAAATGGTTTAGTTATTTTGGCGAAAACTTAATTTTTTTTTCATGGCAAGGATATAAATACACACATTATGTCTGATAATATTTTTTCTTCTAGAGAAAGTCTTATATGTTTTATTTTGGCTAGAATAAAAGCAGTTTAAATTTTTTTTTAACCATTTTAGGGTCAAAATTATTCACCCCATTAAGCTATATTTTTTCGATAGTCTACAGAACAAACCATCGTTATACAATAACTTGCCTAATTACCCTATCCTGCCAAGTTAACCTAATTAACCTAGTTAAGTCTTTAAATGTCACTATAAGCTGTATAGAAGTGTCTTGAAAAATATCCAGTAAATATTATTTACTGTCATCATGGCAAAGACAAAATAAATCAGTTATTAGAAATAAGTTATTAAAACTATTGTGTTTAGAAATGTGTTGAAAAAATCTTCAATCTATTCAACATAAATTGGGGAAAAAAATTAACTGGGCTAATAATTCATATATATATATATATATATATATATATATATATATATATATAGGCAATTAAAAATTTTATTAAGTTATCGTATAGCTATGGTTTGTTCTGTAGACTATCGAAAAAAATTTGGCTTAAAGGGACTAATAATTTTGACCTTAAAATTTTGACTTTAATTTAAAAAAAAATAAAAACTGCTTTTATTCTAGCTGAAATAAAACAAATAAGACTTTCTCCAGAATAAAAAAATATTATCAGACATCTTTCTGAGTTGATATTAAATGGTATTACTTGCTCAAAACTAATGTTTTTGAATTAGTAAAGGGAGTATAGCCTTAGTTATTAACCTGTCAAACTTAAGGTTTTCACTGAGATAACTCTGTGTTGCTTTGTTATATTTTCAACTTGAGATTTGAAGTAATACTGTTACATGCAAAAGAATTTATGGCATTGAACTAAATAAACAATATCACTCAAATATATGCTTTTAAATATTAACACTTTCAAATGTAGTTTTGCAAGCAGTCTAGTCAAATATTAAATACACTTAATTGATCTGTAATCGTGTGGCACGGTGGCTCACAGCAAGATGGTCACTGGTTCGAGTCCTGGCTGGGCCAGTTGGCATTTCTGTGTAAAGTTTGCATGTTCTCACCGTGTTAGCGTGGGTTTCTTTTGGGTGTTCTTGTTTCCCACACAGTCCAAAGACGATGAGTGAATTGGATGAACTAAATTGGCTGTAGTGTATGAATGCAAGTGTTTGGGTGTTTCACAGTACTGGGTTGCTGTTGAAAGGGCATCCGCTGCATAAAACATATGCCAAAATAGTTGGTGGTTCATTTCACTGTGGCTACCCCTTATTAATAAGGGACTAAGCTGAATGATCTGTAAGACAGAATTTTAAAGATATATGTGCAAAATGTTTCAAGTTAATCTCAAAACCGACACTTTCTTCATTGCTTGCAATTCATTACAATAACATTTTGTGTGGTATTAATAATCATGCTACAATAACTATTAAAACTGTAAATGTGATCAACTGTTATATATAACTGTTATAGCATTATAAATCTTGTTATTCTAGCAGATTTTATACCTGCTTGTTGAATAATGTTTCCCAATACCCGTGTATACTTTGGGCTACTTTACTCACAATCCTCTATATAGGCAATTTATTAGGCTACAGATCACTCACTTGTTTGTCACTGCCCTCTTGTGGTTAACAACATCCTTTGCAAACTTTTAATAAATGTAATGCCATTTAAAGAAATAATTTTTTTCCCTCAAAAATGAAAATTAAATCACTTATTCTCCCTCAAGGGGTTTTAAACCTTTGAAGGTTTTTTTTTCCATTGAACACAAAAGAAACCTGTAACCAATGCCTTCCATAGCAAGAAAAACAAATACTGTGGAAGTAAATGGTTATATGTTTTCAAAATAGCTTATTTTGTGTTCAGCAGAAGAAACTCATAACTGTTTGGAATTGCTTGAGTGAAGATTTTTAGGTGAACTATTCCTTTAACATTACATGTAGAGAAAATCTAAGTTTCTAAGCACTGCTGCTCGTAAACAAAAACCAAAACAGCCTAAATTTAAACAAGTAAACAATAATAATCAAAAAGCTTTATTAGAATGTAAGTGAGATGCTAACAAAAGAATAACAATCACACTTTTTTCATACATTATTAAAGATACCAGAACAATCCCTTAGGATTTCCAGTGACCAGCACTACGTACAGTCAAACAAACAGCAGACAGAATGAACAGACCCATTCATAATATTAAAATATTACACTGTCCAACTACACAGATTTCATCGCATTATATAAATGCAGTTCCATATAAATGAAATGGCAAAACCAATTCAAACCTTCACTGAAATAAAAGCATTAACATAAATATCCCATGGGAGACCTATAGAAGTATGACTGCAATGTAAATACTCACACATAATTTGCAGCAGTTATTTTAAGGAATCATACATTTTAGTTTCTATTCAGTAATTTACATGATCATCAAGCAAGAAACATTTGTTAAGCCCCTGTTATATAATTATAAATAAATATAAAACTCTTTCTGTGTTTTACAGTTAATAAGACAAGTGAAAAGTTACAAGTTGAGCAAAGTGATCAGAACATGCTAATAGTATTAATTATATTATAAAATATAAAATATTTATTATTTAATATTATTAATTTATTATCTGTTGTGATGTCAAAGAAATGGTCATTCCAGTTTGGGCTAAACATCCAATCAACACCTACTGAACTATGTAACAAAAATTTTTTTTAAAACAAACCAGCATCTAAAATGCCACATAAATTTCACCAATTCTACTGCACATATGGACTTCCTTTTGTATGTGCAATATACAAAAACAGGGATAACTTCCAGTAACTGTAGGATGTATAATCTGGCGATTTGACCAGATTCTCACTGCATTGCCTAAAATGCACCTAAAGCCTCATCTTGCCAGTTACAATGTCATCATATAGTTGGGCTGTGATGGGGATGTAGGTTTTCTGCGAAGTGTCAAGCAAGTAGACTGGCTTTTGAACAATATCTGGACTGAAGCCTTGCTTTACCAGTTTTCCCTTCTGTTGCTTGAACGTATCCGTCATGTCTAAGGAAGTCTGCCAAAAACAAAAGCAGGAAAAGCACATTGAAACAGAAGCAACATGCAGGGTGTGATTTCATCCAAGATTGGTACACTATATATATATATATCAGTACAGACAGTGCCAAAATAATTGAAAACAATTACTTAAATCAGCTTATCTCCAAACCAATGATGTTTACCAAAGATAATTTGTGTTGTTGTTAAAATACTCCAACATAGAATATTTAACTCTTGTGCACTGATCAAATGTACTACCTTTTGTGCATAAATACACAGTTTTTGTTTACTCCATGTATTTCTGAGATGCATATACTATATTCTAAAACAATTACTCCAATCAGCTTATCTCCAAACCAATGATGTTTACATTACTAAAGATGATTTATGTTGTTGTTAAAATACTCCAACATAGGATATTTAAAGGTGCTGTATGTAAGTTTAACTCTTCTAAAGCATAAAAATACCATAATGTGTGCGCAGATATTTAAGAAACATCCTAATACTAAAACATACTTGTTTAACTGAAAAACAATGCTGAAGTCAGATATTCTGCTTTGATAGTATTTTTTTCCGTGGCGGAACGCTGTCTTTGTTTAGGTAAATTTAACCTGCATAGTGCCAGTTTAGCTAATTATAATTCAGCAACTCGGGTTACCTTGTTGGAAAACAGCGTATTGCATTCAGAAAGGCTCTGAAAGCATGCGTCCGTGACCAAAAATGTGACCTCTGGACAATATCAGTCATCGAAATTACACAGGATTAGTTCCTCATAAGGTTATTAATTAAATGATATAAACATTATGAACGTAAACATTAGGTGAGCAGGTTACATTATAACCGCGTGTCCTAACAAGACAATTTGTGACAAGATATGCAGTGATGAGCAATTTGGCTGTTTGCACCAGACGAACAACAGAAATTTAAATACAGCAATTCAGAAGAACAGAATATGCACTCAATCATGAAACAGTAAGGTTTAGAATCTATTTAATACATGTTAACCCTTTTTAACATCATTAAATGTAGATGCTGAATCACTCATGTGTGTTTAGTTCTAAAGTTCAATTTCAAACGGTTTATTGTTTTTTCAAGATCTGAGCTAAACTCTCTGCTGCTGCTTTCAGTATATGGAAATAAATGTCATGTAAAATGGCATTCAAACTCACATTGTTAGCATTTAGCACTGAATAAAGCACACAAGGCTTACCTGAGGTGATCACTGTCATAGGTTTCTGTTGTTCAGCTATGAGAAATAAGCAATTTCTATTATATCAATTCGAGGTGTTGGTTAGAACCAAAATTCCTTTTAATATGGAAAATATTCCCTCTATCACGTGCCGTTGCTTTTATTTAGAACACGGTTTAAATCACTCGCTCCTGTACTCAATCTGGCAACCCGCGCTTGCATTTATTTTGATCCAGGAGTGCAATACCTAGTTCAACCACTGGGTGTCAAACTTACATACTGCACCTTTAACCAACTCCAACATAGGATATTTAACTCTTGTGCAATTTACTACCTTTTGTGCATAAACACAAAGTTTTTGTTTACTCCATGTAGTTCTGAGAGCTGAGATGCATATTTTGATTTTCTCAGACGCATCAAGGTAAGTGCGCAAAGGTCACTCACCCAGTATGCAAATTATACATTGGCGATCGTGGGGGTCAACTTTTTCGGTAATGTTAGTTTGTGTAATACATGCTTCAGTAAATCAAATGTATGTATTTACTTAAAATTACATCTAATTTAGTAATAAAATATATTTGGGTTTTTAGTGTTTTGTGTGATAGGCCATTTAGTGTATTTTGACTGGATTAGCTATTTTCAGCTTACTTTAGGTCAAACTATACAAACTACGCATCTACTTTGACTTTACGTTTAGGCTTTATGTAGAAACAAACACCTATTTTTAAGATAAATGAATTTATGAACTCTTATGGTGCTCTAAATCTACCGATTTCAGACTGTTGGATGACTGAATTCTCAGATTCAATAGGACTCTCCCCCTCTTTTGCTGCACCAAAACTAACAATGCATCAAAGGGAATGTTTCTATATTCTAGCACATGTCTAAGACAAAAAAAAATCCAGTTCTACTACTATTTATACTGAAATTAAGTTATTTTGTGTGTGTTTTTCACCAAATCAGTGACATTATTTATGAATTCGACAAAAAAAATTTAAGTTAAAATCATGTAATTGTTTAAAACAGCGGTATACAAACTCGGTCCTGGAACTTCCTTCAACACGCACTAGCCTGAAAGTTTTAGTATACCTAGAAAGAGCTTGATTAGTTGGTTCAGGTTTGTTTAATTGGGGTTGGAACTAAAATATGCAGGACACCGGCCCTCCAGGACTAAGTTTGGGCACCCCTGGTTTAAAACATTTAGTAGTTTTGATCAAGACTGAGGTTGATTAACAGATTTATGCAAAAAAATAAATAATTAAAATAATAATAATAATAATAATTATATATACAATAGTTATGGCCACATTAAGACTTAAAATCACCCCAGAGTTGATGAAAACATCCGCAACAGCACATAAGGGTTAAGAAGTGTGACGAAAAACATTAAATTGTGTAATTTTGAAAGAAAAAGGTTTAAAAAATATAAATGACTGTGCAAAAGACATAACAGCTTTAATGAGTGAAACATCTGCATTTTCACAAAGCATTACTAATGACAATTAAATACATTTTTCCTTTTTAAAAATTTGCTGAATAATTTACTATAATCTTCTATGTGAAGCTGCTTTGACACAATCTACATTGTAAAAGCGCTATAGAAATGAAGGTGAATTGAATTGAATAAAACAACCAAGAAATTATTAGAAAATACAATGATCATGAAGGTGAGTTCAGAGAGGTACCTGAATTCTTAGAAACCATGGCCATGCATATTGAGGAAGAGTGTGGAGCAGATGACTGTAGATTCTCTCTCCTTCCAATCCATAACCATCCTTCAGTACAACAGCGGCCATTCCAGCTCGACCCTCATAACCTTACAAAAGCATAAGCTGTTATTCAAAGAAGTTTCACTGTTTCATGCTAGTAAGATGCAGGACAATGTAATGATTGTGACATCATTGCTAAGCTAAATTATCTCACAGCTGAGAACACAGTTATATAATAGTTATTTAACCTTTGTGTGCTGTTGGGGAAGCTTTCATCCACCATTGGGGTGATTTTGAGTCTTAATTTGGCCTCAACTTTGTTTCAGCAGATTTTTAGTGAAAGCTTTCAAAAAAGTCAATACACTCTGGGCAAATTTACAACCCTTTTGCTATGTTTGTGGCTGTTTTTGCTCCACTGACTTCCATTACAACGACGTTTTTGATTACAAACCCATGACACCATATAATCAAGCATTTTTTATTGTTGGCAGTTTTCCATATTGGAAAGAGGTAGATTTTTAATTTTTACTGTTGATCATTAGTTGCAGTGCAAAATGTTTCTGCCTTCTATATGGTGTATAGTGTGTGTGTGTGTGTGTGTGTGTGTGTGTGTGTGTGTGTGTGTGTGAAAGAGAGAGACCTTCAAGCACTTATCTTGATATGTCTGGGAAAATCAGAATAAGCAGCTCAGCTCTCACAGTAAACATATTAAGTATTTATGCGGCACACACTATAATCTGCCGTTAAACTACATATAAAAGACAGAAACATTAATACTGTCAACTGATGATCAACAGAAGAAAAAAACCCTCTTTTTTTACCTCTTCCCAACAGGGAAAAACACCAACAATCAAGACTGATTGATTATATGCTGTCATGGCTTTGCAATCATAAATGTCATTATAATGGAAGTCAATGGGGCAAAAACAGCCACGAACGTAATGAAAGGGTAGGACAAACAAGGGTTAATTATTACAATAATTTTAAAATCATGTTAAAAACTGACAGCAAAGAGCATTTAAATATTACTAATTTTTTATTAAATTTCAGTAAACTAGAATAAGACAAAACATGAAACTGAGATTACCTGGCACAGTGACACCATACACATTGACATCCAGCAGGAAGTCCAGACTGCCCAACACTTCAGAAACCTCTGTGGTAGAGACGTTTTCACCCTTCCATCTGCAAACCAACAACAAAATTCAAAATAAATCAATGACTATCCCTTGTCTTCCTGGGCTTATAGTCTCTACTTTGCAAGATCTTCTGGCTTCAGGTTGTGAGTGTGCACATTTACTTTAAGCAATATGATGTATTGCCATTAGAGCCTGCAGTGCAACATGCAAGTATTGTATTGCCTGTAGTAAATGTGCAGACTAATCTGACACAGAAGACATAAGACAAAGTCACATTTAAAGTGTTTTGATATAAAAAATAGTCTATGAAGCTTTGTTTGATTTGTTGAACCACTGAAGTCACATGGAATGTTTTAGGCTCATTTTTAGTCTATGAGAATAATATATGAATTTGTATTTCGATGATAAACAAATGTCAAATAACAGAATTTCTATTTTTGGGTAAAGTACTTAAAAAAAATTTAACTGTTCAATAAGAAGTGTCACAACAAAGGCAGGCCAGTCCATGTAAAAAGGGTCTTTTTTGTAATCCTAACTAAACTGTCAGCCAAGTTCAACCTCACTCCTTAGTTAGAGGTTCCATGAAGGTCATGTCCATTTCACACTTCTCTTGACGTCCTTTGTTTAGTTTTTCCATGCACAGTAGGTGCCACTAGCAAATTAAAGGCTTTTTGTAATTATACCCAAGGGAAATGCGCTCAAACTTGAAATGCGGTCATACTAATATATATATATATGTGTGTGTGTGTGTGTGTGTGTGTGTGTGTGTGTGTGTGTGTGTGTGGTGATGGAAAATTTATTATTGATGATCATCTATTGATGATTGAAAATTACATATTGATAAAGGTTTTGCTTAAGTGTTTTTGAATACGATCTTTTTGTTTGTTTTTTAGGGTTTTTTTTTCAATTATGACTTAGTTTTTTCATATTTCTCCAAGTTTTATTTACTTTGGGTTGAAAATTATTATTTTCCAAAAAAAAAAAAAGGCACTTTTAGTATTAAAACACTAACCAATCAGGAATCACTTCCATAATTCATTACCCACATTTTGTATATTGATGATCATATATTGATGATTAATAATTATATATTGATTCTATAAATTGATTAAGGTTTTGCTAAAGTTAAGATCAAATGCATTTTAGCATTGGGATATTACAGCGGTTGTCAGAAGTGGGATCCCACAGATTAAATCGTCTCGAACATAGAAGTGTTGGCCAGCTGATCACCCTAATGATGTGAAGACTGAAATTAAATAAAGTCAGACAAAGTTAATCTTTTAATTGCTTTAAATCTCTGAAGAATGAACGGTTTACTGTGAGCAAAAGGATCCCAAGCATGGGTTCACAGGCATTTTTAAAAACAATGTTTTAGATGATAATTTCTTCACAGCCTCTTAACTCTTAAACAACCAGTAGATTGCACATGGCTGTAATAGCCCAATGATTATAATGCGTTTGATCTTTAATTTAGCAAAACCCTAATCAATTTATAATATCAATATATAATTATCAATCACTAATGTATGATCATCAATATAAAAACGTTCCATTACAATGTCAAACAATAGCAACCATCTTACTGGGTAGCTACAGGAACACAGTTACAGAAGTTTTAGTTGTTTGAAGAGATTGACTAGATGTTTAAAGTTAGACTACTCAATCAAAAAAAGTATTAAGAGACTAAATCAGCAATGATGACTTGTAGTGCTACACATCAGAGGCTGTGAAGAGAACAACTAACAGGTAAACACAGCTAACATTAGTGGCGTTGCAATATGTATGGCATTGTCACCCAATCAACACATCCTTGGATGGTAATTCCTATTGTGCTGGATTAGATCATTCTCTGATATAGGAACTATTTTAGTTCCCCCTAAACAATTCCTAAAACTACAATCATTTCTAGTTCCTGTGGTCTAAAAACACCAAAAAGCAGGTATTTCCAACAGTAGTAAAGACCACCAATAATTCCAGCTGCTATGAAAAAATGTCCTTCAGTATGAAAGCTCCTAAAGGTCAAATCACACCACATAGACAAACACTAACAAACAAGTCTGTCGGAGTTTGCTGGATCAGCGTGTTAGCCCAGTTGGTGTCAGTTGCGGTTGGTCAAGGTTTGCTTTCACCCAACTGAGCATGCTCAACTGGCAATTGTTGGATGGTGGAATTTCTAAGCAATGTGATATGATTTTCCCAAGAGTTAATCTGACCTGCGACCAGATAGGCTTCACTTGCATGTCTTTTAGCCCCGAGAAGGATCATTTCATTAATTATTGTGCGTGGCAATTGTTGGGGCAGTGTATACATTACAAATACAATAGTCAACTTGTTTGTTGGCGTTTGTCTGTTTAGTGTGAATTGGCCTTAATGAGTGTTCCTTTACAATGCAGCACTTGAAAAGTCATTTTCCAAAAACTTTAGTGTGGCTAACCACATCTGACCTACTGACTACCGAAATTTTAAAGCAGCAGCTAAAGACTTGACACACAACAATTAAGACATGTAACTAATAGAACTCTCTTTTATTCTGTATTACACTTCTGCTCTTGGATAAACTTTCCATAAGGTTAACGTTGGAGCTTTTATGATAAATGACATGTTGGATAATTGGGAAAATGTTTGCTAAAAACAGATGTAAATGTCTAAGAGTCCACATACACATATTTACATGTGTGTCAAAGGTTTCTCTGTGAAGGTTTAGTTAATGCAAGACCACTGGGCTCAAACAGGAAACTCTTAAAGGAAGTGCTGGACAGGAAGTGCCCTCTGTTTGTAATTTTACTGCAGGAATGTTGAACTTTTATGTAGATTCCTTAGAAGTCCCACTAAGGTAGTCTTGGCCAAACTCTCTGCCAGAGCTCAAGGGTTCAAAAACTGCATGAAGTGAAGTGGTCCACACAGAATCCTATCAATGGTATCATTTTGAGTGATGATTTTTAATAATTTAGAACTTCGTGCTTTAGTAATTTAGATAATAATTTTAACTTTAAGCTCCAAGAGGAGAAGCTGGTTTATTTAACTGTAAAGATTACCCATGGCACAACAAACCTTTCAAACATGAGGGTATACAGTGAAATAAAAACCTGAACGTGTCTCCAATTCTGTCCTTGAAGTAGACAAAATCTCTGTGGTCCTGAAGCATCAGGTCTCCTGTGTTGAAATACACATCTCCTGTTTTAAAGACGTCTCTTAGCAGTTTTTTTTCTGACATGGCTTTATCACCCGCATAACCCAGGAAAGGGTTGGTGAAGATCACTGGAGCCACCAGTAACCCTGCTTCCCCTGAAATCACATGAGTCTTGGCTGAGGATAACATGAAGCTTACGCACCTAACAAAGACTTCAGATGTCACATTTATTTATTATTATTCACATTTCTTCCTTTCATTTGACTGCTTTCCTTACACTTGTTTTGTTTTACACCGTTAGGTAAAGCACACATACATTTACATCATGGTATATTTGTTTTACTTTAACATAGCATTGATCCAAAGTATGTGATTTACTTTCTAAAGTCAAGCCCAAAATTATTCTTACTCCTGGCAAATTCTGACTTAAAAGTTTTTATTTTAAAAGGCAAGTAAAATAAATTCCCACAACACGATACCTCTTCATATCATCATCATCATATTATCGTTTGGGAGAAGCCCGTGTCATTTTTGATTAAAACATATATATTACTCAGAAGGTCATGATTCACACGTGTTAAATAATTACTTTATATAGCTTTATTTAAAAATTTTAGAAGACACGAAACAGACGTTTCAGCACAATGCCTTCCTCAGTGGTAAAACATGCATGCATGCATACATGCATCAGGGGTATGAATAGTTTCGTTAAGTATCCAGTTTAAAGCCGTATTGCATTATTCTAAGTTGATTAGCAAAGTTTGTCAATTATTTAATTTACATTAAAATTAAGTGTATCAAAAAACTACAGCAGTTACGCCATATACTGTATGAAAATAAACTACTGTATCATTGCATTTTAAATATACAAATAATTTTACAAAGCAGCATGAAATTTCCTTGCAAACCTTCCATAAATTGATTTGTTTGATATATCCGTTCTCCACTACATCAACTGTAATTACAAGTAAACAATGTTAACTTTCAATAAATACATTTTTCGGTTAGTTTGAAAAAAACAAAACAAAAAAAACAGGTTACATCGGCAACACTGATTCTAAGGCAAACAACTCGTTCATATGAAAAAAATGCTGATTATTAGTTAGAACATAATACTACATTTACCACCCATTTCATGAACAGTAAAATTCAGTGAAGCCTATTATATTTCTGTAATATGCGTATCATGCATACTGCCCATTAAGCTGTGTACTTAGAAAATAATAAATGTTAACAACCACAAATATAATGATCTCACCTTTACTCACTTTAATGCAGTGTCCGGTGTCAGTCCTTAGGGGTTCATAAGTTTGTGGATCACATTTTAAAAATTCAAAAGGCAGATTGAGCTGAAAAACAAAGCATGCACATTATAGCAGAAAGTATACAAACACTAATTTAATTGTAATACATCTTTGATCATGAGGTATTATGAACAGTTGTTTTAAAAATGCACAAATTTAATAAAAACAGACCTTATTAAAATAACTGGCTCGCCCAATTGGTCCAATTTCATCTGTGTAATTTACAAAGCCAATACTTGCTTCAGTCAAGCCATAAGCTTCACGGATTTGGATTTTTCCAAATCTTCTGATGAACTCCTTCCAAACATCAGCCCTAAGTCCACTTCCTGCTGCAAGGCGAACATTATGAGCCACTTCCTCTGCAGTCTGCAGGACACCAGATACATTGGTGTGATGAGACACATATTGCAGCACTTATGTTAATGTCTTTAACATAATTTTAACACAATGATATCTCATCTTTAACAAAACAATGCAAACTAGAAAGTAAAATACATATATTAAGCATACAGTACAAACTTTAGTACCTTGGGTTGATTGACCAAATATCGACAGAGTTCTCCAATATACTGAAACACAGTAATATCATACTTCAGGCAGTCCTTCCAAAACTGACTGGCAGAGAACTTCCTCTTCAAAACACACGTTGCCCCTAAAATTCAATGTTCAGTATTAGGGTTACGCTTTAAATCATTAGCCTTTTCCCATAGAAAATCACAAGTGTTCATAAACATCTTTATTGTAGATGTATAGCAAAACAGCAAGTGTTTATGTTGAGCTTTAATATTTGTCATTGTAATTGTAGAATGACTGTTTTGTAGATCATACCGAGCTCAATGCAGCCACCAATGCCAAGCAGAGATGCAGACATGTGGTAGAGTGGCAACGTCAGATAGATTTTATCATCAGCACAAGCGCCACACAAACGGAGGAAGGCCATACACATCACAGCTTTGATATGACTGATTCGAGCAGCTTTAGGTAGTCCTGAGGGGGGGAAAGTAAGACTCTCAGTCTACTTGACTTTAAAAAAAGACAGACCAGTTAAAGATTACCATTCAGCAGATATGCAAGTACTTACATTACATGCTAATACTGAACCACTGTACACCTCAAAACAAAAACCTCTAACTCTAAATGGAAATTGTCCGAAGTATAGTATTTTTGCACAGTACAGTGCAAAATGCATAGGCCACAACTTGCTCAGGCATTTAGCAAAATCTTTATTTGTTTTTTGATCTTATTAAGATCCAAAAAGAATAATTGGAAGTATTTACATTAATTTTATTTAAAAGTATTTTATGTGAATTTGACTTCTTTTGGCCAATACTACCAATAATTACCAACTACCAACAATACTACCAAGCCTTATGCCTTTACATCTTCAAAGCAATTGAAAAGTACAGTAAATGTACCAACATCATTTGAAAAAGGCTGATTAATATTTACTAATAACAAATACTGCATTTATATTACTATACACTTTACCAGATGTCTTAAACAAGAAGTATGTTTACATGGACACTAATAATCTAATTTTAATGTGATTAAGACAATACTCTGATTAAGAGTCTACCATGTAAACAGCAATTTTTGATTAATTTAATCCAATTAAAGTATTAATCGAACAATACAGAAATCAAATTAAGACATGGAGTATGTCGATTTTAGTCGCATTATGGAAGTGCAGTATAGACGAAGTGGCAACCTCCCACTCTCCCTCGGGAGGCCAATACAGAAGTAACTGAAACTGCAATTCATCGAAATTCCGCTAGTCTTGGCTCCATAATAGAAATTTCTATTGTGCCCACTGTTAAAATGGCCAACTTTACAACAGAAAAAAAGGCGTTTACAGCTTGGTACAAAGAATAATTTTGGTTTATATAGCTAATATTACCCTTCATGACAACTGTAAGGGGGGTGAATTTTTTTATAACTCATCAGTTTCCTTTATATTACTTTATATTAAGTCTGCATAATTAAGGGCGTGGCCACTTGAGTGACAGCTAGCTCTCGCCATCACTTCACCGCAGCTGATTCCGGCGGATTAGCAGCTGATCTCTGCATATACATTGTATTTTTGTGTTGTTTTATGTGACTTTACACAGTCATTTGCCTTTTGAAATTATTTCTTACAATTATCAGATGATATGGCATGCTGTGTGCACATAATTGTGCTCACAAACCATTCACGTGGCCTCCGTTTCCCAGGTGAGTGAAATTATATACTAATACCATCTCTATATATGTATTTGTTTTATTTAATATCATTTATAAATGTTCTTTAGACCTGTAATGCACTCCAGAATCTGACAGATTGATTAGCTGTAGGCTCTAGAACATCATCTGAAGTGTTGTCATACAGTGTTATGCCTGGATTTCATCAATGGCCTTGCATTTACGAACACAGACTATATCTGCAGTATTTGGAAGTAATTCACACTTTCCTCCTGTTGAAAATTGTCATAAGAACAATGTTTAGTGGCTCAATGTATTACAGCAGTGTTTTTAAAAGTCTAAACCCTTTATTGATTTAGTGTACAACCAAGCACATGTGGTCAGAACACAAACGAGAGGCAGGTAATGAAGTATTAAGCGTTTCTCCCATAGGAAATCCAGTCTAAGCAAAATGCCAGCCCTCTTTGCCCTTGTTTGGTATGCCCCGGTTGGTGCGATGACGCGCAAACAAAATGGCGATGGTTGGCCAGGCCTATTGGTAGCTTCTTTTAAGTTCTTCATAAACCTATGGGTGACATCACGGATACTACGTCCATATCTTTTACAGTCTGTGGTATAGACATGTAAACACCTTAAAGGGTCATGAAACACCAAAACACTTTTTTGACAATCATATATGTGTCCTGCTGCTATATACGCTGCTATTAATACTATTGGGACACATATTTCACAAAAAATTGAAAATTTCGAGCTATTTGTGAGTGAGGTGCAACTTCATTAATATGCATGATAGCTTCTAAGACTGTTCAGACGGCAGAGAGACGCCACGTTGTGTTGCCAAAACAAGTGAAAGTACAAGAATTGTTTGAAGACACGAGTCGTCAGTGTTGTGTTTATAAATGTGCTGCAATGAAGGTTTTGTTTTTATTTCTCGTTATGAGAGCGCAGCTGGACTCACATGTGGACTACAGTGCACGCGACAGTAATGCGTTTGTAAGGAACTTTTTTTTTTACCCAAGAGATTTTCAAATAGTGAAATTATGAATTTGATGACAAATGATTTAGTTACAGAGTTTACAGTACATTAATATCACTACAATATTATAGACCGAAAGATCCACTGTAAATGCTGCTCTCCGAGTGTAAACATGTAAACACATTAATCAAACTATTACCTTCGTGTAGGATTTTTGCTGCATTTTGTGACAGGATAGTCTATACACACACGGCTTTCTGATGCTACCTACCATGTGCAACTAAGTTACCGAGAAATGTGGAGCCATTAAAACTCCACTCTTTCAGCAGTTCCTTGCATCAAATATCTCGTTTGTCACGTGGGACATGCAGGAAATGTTCCTGAATAAAAGTGAAAGTGCCAAACTGCAGTTAGTCACAAATTAAGAATCTGGCAATAATTTGATTACTGATGTCCACGTAAACACAGTCACTGTCTTTCTCCTCTGCGTCTATGTGTTTGTTTTGCCTCTGTGAAAATCAGCGCGTGCCCAAAAGAAAACTCCCATTTTTATGCAAAACCTTCCCTCCCCTAACACTCCCACCTAAACAGAGCTGGACACACCCACTTTCCTGACTTTTTCCAAACTAGGTGTGAAAACACCCTGCTGAGACAGGGGGGTTTCGTGGCCTGTCGTGAAGGATTTTTGCTGCATTTTGCAATAGTACAATATATACAAACAGGGCTGTTTGACAAGTCCAAATGATACATTACTAATATTAAGCTGCAATCACTCAAATATTATTTTCAGTATTCAGCTGACAGCAAGGTCCTACTGAAACGCTAAAACTTCAGCAGCGAATAGTGTCCATGAGATGTGAACATGAATCTGAGCCATACCTGTAGTGCCAGATGTGAAGATAAACAGGAAGTTGGACATGAGGTTTGGCTGAGGGGCATCAACCACAGGCTTCTCAGGAGAGGCCGAGTCCAGCTTGTCCAACAGCGTCTTGACATTCTGGTGTGAGGAGCTCTCTGATGCTACCCAAATTTCAATTCCACCATCTGTCAGCATCAGCAAGACCTCATCCAGAGATTTGACCAAATCTGCAAAAACAGAAGAAGGCCTAAAATGTCATTATGACAACCAGACAGGTGCAGCTCATCCAGAAAGCTGCTGCCAGGATTCTGACCAGAACCAGAAAATCAGAGTACATCACACCTGTCCTCAGGTCTTAACACTGGCTCCCAGTTACATTCAGAATAGATTTTAAAGTAACATTACTTGTCTATAAATCACTAAATGGCCTAAGACCTCAATACATTACGGATATACTCACTGAATACAAACCTAACAGATCACTCAGATCTTTAGGATCAAATAAATTTGAAATTCCAAGAGTTCAGTTAAAGCAGGGTGAATTGGCCTTAAGCTACTATGCCCCCCGCTGTAGGAATCAGCTTCCAGAAATGATCAGATGTGCTCCAACATTAGACACATTGAAATGAAGACTGAAAACACATCTGTTTATCTGTGCCTTTACTGAATGAGCACTGTGCTATATCCAACAGACCGCACTATTATGTTTTTTCTTTCTCATTCCGTTAAACCTGTTTTAGTACATTTTACATTTATTACATTTACTGTTTTTAATCATTCTTATTTTTTTGTTTCTTTTATTCTTGTTTATGTAAAGCACTTTGAATTACCATTATGCATGAAATGTGCTATATAAAAAAAACTTGCCTTGCCTTTGTGGATGCAGGAGTTTTAAAATAATTAAAATTAGGGCTGTGTGATATTGAAGAAAACATACATTTCATATTACTTTAATGAATAACTTCTGAAAGTGAACATGTTTTACCATTTCAAAAATAACTAAATACTTTTAAGGTAAAAAAAATACCAGCATTATGTTTCTTCACTGTTATATTTATGTAAACCTTAAAACATAAAAAAAAACTATTAAAAACACTCAAATTACTGTAACAGTAGTTTTTCTCTGGAATTGTACAACTGTGCGATTTAAAAAGGTGTACTTTTACTTCAGTAAATTTTTTTCCTTTATCTGTGCTTTTTACTGCACTATTTTCCTTTAACCTGCAGTCACTACTTTGTTTATTTTGTCTTGTCGATGGTAATTGGATAAGTAGAATAATCATTTCCCATCCAATCAAGTCACAATCTGTTGGTCTTCTGGCTTAAAGCTCACTGTTCGATGCAAAAAAATTGTTTCAGACAGAGCGACCTCAAGACACAAATGCTTTATAAATGCAGCAAACATGTAGAGTGTGGAAGCATTAAAAAGTGTCAGAGAAAATGCTAAAACTACTTGAAATGAAGATAAAAGATAGACTGATAATTAAAAATAATAATAATAATAATTAAAAAACAAAAAATGGTCTTAACAGCCTAGAACTACAGAGTGTTACGTTTCCAAATACATGCACAAATTGCACGTATTCTACCAGTGCTGCAAGAATTGCAGTGCCAACTGCTGGACACTAGTAGCATGTTAGTCTGAGTTCAAAGTAAATAACCGAAGTGTTAAAATTTTGTAAGATTGCTAGACTTTTGCCCTTTTTTGTTTAAATATTACATTGATCTCTCTCTGCATGTAAACGCATAATCCTGCTTTCTGTTGGCTTTTTATAGGGGCATATATTAAGGTAATGTGATCTTACATTAAATTAATTTCACAAAGCATAATACTCACTAATCTTGAGTATTTTTAGTACTTTGAGTAGTATTTAGTACAGACACTTTACTTTTTTTTTAACTGTACATTTACTTGAGTATGACTTTTCAGTTTCCACCACTGCTTGAAACAGAGTGGAGTTACTTCTTAGCAGTCTCACTGTTTCTTATCATGGCTTGTTTACAATTCAATATCCATATTAAAACAGTTTCAGATTTTTGTAATAGAAAACCATCATGTCCACTCTGTTTGGTTTCAAAGTGCGCAGACATGGAAGGACTGATGTCCTAAAAAGTCTTCCAGTCTTCCAAAAGATGCCATTGCGATATGTACATTTGCAATATTTTAAAAATTGATATATATTGTGGAGCCCTATTTCAAAAAATCAAAAAGTCTGACAAAGGGTTCAAAGTAAATAACAACATTTAAAGGGATCCCAAAACTAAAAATTCAGTTATTGTTTACTCCTCTTTCACTTGTTGCAAACAAAATGAATATTTATAGTTATATTTAAATGTTATTACTTTACCACATTAAAGGGATATTTTACCCAAAAATTAAAATGTACTCACCATTTACTCTCCCTCATATGATTCCAAACGTTTAGGAGTTTTTTTTATGTTGAACATAATATATATTATGTAAAATGCTAAAACCTGTAACCATTCACTTTCCATAATATTTGTCCTTCCTACTATAGAAGACAATGGTTGGTTACAGGTTACAAAAGAACTTCTTTGCGTTCAACAGAAGAAGGAAACTCAAAGGTTAGGAATAACCTCTACAAATAGAAAATAGTGAGTGAATTTTAATTTGAGTGAACTACACTTATAATGTACTAAAACAATCATAACTTTTATTAGAGGTAAAGTTGGTTTTATATTTGCACATTCGTTCATTTAGAAGTCTTTATATTGTTTACCATGTTACTATATTCGATCGGAATTAGCATGCAAGTATGACTTTAAAACAACATTAAATCTATTTGACTGTGAACATTGTTGTACTTTGATAATCTGTTGCTGGTAATATGATTTCCCAATTTAGAATTTGCAAAGAATATTTTTCTGTTATTATTAAGGAGAGTGTCTGAAAATCCAAATATAAAACCAACCTTACCTTTATAACTTTTTAATATAACAAATATTAATTCACACTGCTGTGTGAATTAATAAAGTTTCTAGTTTGTGTTAACAGACACATTGTGACAAGTCTTACTTGACAAACTTCCTTTGTTAAATAGTTTTTAGCTAACTGTTTTCAAAACACAATCATATACAAACTCCAAATAAACATTCAAAGACTCTTTTAAGACCACATTTTTACACCACGCACTTTCACAAGACGAAACATGTTCACATTCACTTTAGCTTTATGGGAAGTTGGCCAGTGAAATGGGGCTGTGACAGGGGAAAGGAAGTTTCTCAATCTCTCTTACAGTTTTGCACAGAATATATTTTAAACTGCGTTTACATAACATTAATATGCTCGGAGCTCGCTGAATATACCTGAGCGTTGCGTTGTTGTCTTGTGACGCTTACCTGAACCAATAACGAGCGTTTTAGCTCCACAGCTGTCCAAACAGTGCTGCAAAGACTGAGATTTGATGTTGAAGTTGAGAAACGCGACCTCACAGCCCAGTTTACAAAGTCCGAGCCAAACGCAGATGAAATCCGCCTCATTATTCATCAGAAGTGCCACAATGTCACCGTGTTTCAGACCACGGTGAGATTTCAAGACGTTTGCTAATTTGTTACTCCGCACATCCACGTCTCTATACGTGAGAGTCTGCTCTTCAAAAACAATGAAAGGCTTATGCGGGATGTTTGTGGCTTGAAGCTCAAAGCACTGGAGATATGTGACAACCCCGCGCTTCATCCTCGCCATTATTGCTCTCCCCACTCGCAGAACTTTAACGTAATACATCAAGTCATCCCAAAAGTAAGGGTAAAACTTCCTCTGGATAATCAAAAGTGTGACAATCCCGACAGCCAGAGTGCTAATGGCCCAACTCATCACGACGTACTGCTGCGTGGTTAATGCCTGGTTTATACTCGACGCGTCCGCTAGTTCGCTTGAGTGCGCGCGGCGAATGTGACGTCATCGCGGTGTTAGCGGAAGTTTGGGTGCGCGCGACATCATTTCGGCACAGGCAATGTGAATAGGAAATGTTATATCATAGTACTTTAGGAAGTCATCATTATCCAATAAAATGTTCAATTGGAATAAAAGTAGATGAATGTCTCGAGGAGAAAATGGCAAGATGGAGAATTACAGATGCAAATTGGGATAAATTTAAAGAGGTATGTGAAGCTAAAATGCTTAGAACAAAATCTAACTTTGAGAATATAGAAGATATAAATAACAAAATTAATACAGTTTTGTGCAGTGCAGCACAAGAGGTTATAGGGAAAAATAAGGGGGGTAGAATTAAAAAGGCTGTACCATGGTGGACAGAAAAATGTAATGAGGAAATAGAGCGTTAAAAAAAGTTTAAAAAGTCATACTCTTTTGACGACTTAATAAATTATAAGAAAACTCAAGCAGAAGGAAGGAAGGTAATACGGACAGCAAAAAGAAATTACTGGAGTAAGTTCTGTGATCAAGAAAATGGGAGGGAAGCAAATTAATAAAAGAGTTCCAGCTTTAATTAAAGAAGGTAAATACATAATGACTAATGAAGAAAAAGCAGAGGAGTTGGTAGAAGTTTTTGTTAAGATTCACAGTAATAATCAGACCGTATGAGAGTTCAAAGGGATCAAATTATGAAAGAAAATCCAAATGTATTAACACAAAAAGCACCGACTGAGGGTACATTGGATGCAGATTTTACAATTTATGAATTAAAGCAGGTGATATAGAGTCTGAAAAGTACATCTCCAGGGAAAGAAGAAATTTGCTATGAAATGATAAAACATCTTTCTGACACATCACTAATAATTATTCTAAAGTTTTTTAATGAAATATGGAAAGTGGGAAAACTTCCTATGTCTTGGAAACACGGGGTGATAATTCCAATTGTAAAACCTGGTAAAGACCATACAGTAGCAACAAATCATAGACCTATTGCGTTGACATCTAATTTATGTAAGGTAATGGAAAAGTCAAAAGTATCTTGGCTAAACTATGTGTTAGAAAGTAGAAATCTTCTAAATCATTATAAGAGTGGCTTTAGAAAAGGACGAAGTACAATGGATCCAGTTTTATGTTTAGAATCTGAAATTAGGAAAGCAATGGTGAATAAGGAGGTGCTAATAAGGGTATTTTTTGATGTTGAAAAGGCCTATGATATGCTTTGGAAAGAGGGAGTGTTAATTAAATTAGATAATATGGGAATTAAAGGTAAAATGTATAATTGGATAATGGACTTTTTGTTTAACAGAACTATTCAGGTAAGGGTAGGAACAAGTTATTCTAGCATACATTCAATAGATAATGGGACCCCACAGGGTAGTGTGTGTAGCCCAGTGCTATTTAATCTTATGATAAATTATATATTTGCAACGGTTGGACAAGGAATAGGCCAGTCTTTATACGCAGATAATGGTGCTTTGTGGAAAAGGGGAAGAAACATAGAATATGTGAAAGAAAGTTCGCAGAAAGCAGTTAATGAAGTGGAAAATTGGGTAAATAAATGGTGTTTTAGATTGTCTGTAGAAAAAAACAAAGTGATGTGTTTCTCAGAGAAAAGGAAGTCCCCAAATATCATAATTAACCTGTTTGGCCAAAAAATAGAGCAGGTAATCTGTTATAGGAATCAGGTTCCTTGGAGTATGGATAGATTCAAAATTTACTTTTGCAACCCACATAAAGAAAATTCAATATAAATGCAAAAAACGAATAAATATTCTAAGATGTTTGGCAGGAGTAGAGTGGGGTGCAACCTGACATGCATTGAAAAGAGTATACTGTGCTATAATAAGGCCAATTTTAGATTATGGCAGTGTAGTCTATAGTTCAGCATCTAAATCTCTGTTACAAAAAAATTGTGTTATTCAATCACAAGCATTAAGTATAGAAAGTGAAGCATTTTGAACATTGCCCATTTCAGCGATTCAGGTGGAAATGGCAGAGCTACCATTAAAGTATAGAACACTTAAGCTAAAAATAGCATATTGGAGCTCTGTAAGAGGGCATGCAGATACTCATCCAGTAAAAGCAGTATTTAACAAATGCTGGGAACATGAATATGGCCAGGAAACTAGGAAAAGATCAAATAAAAATAGGACCTACATTAGTAATAACAGCTACACCTCCTTGGATGTTACAAATGCCACTTGTTGATACACAGTTACATAGTAAAATCAAAGATAAGAACAGGAGTGAGTCTAAAGAGGAACTAGTAAAACAATACTTAAAACAAAAATACTTTAATCATATACAGATATAAACTGATGGGTAGGCCCACACAGAATCTGCGCGCGCAGAATTCCGCAGATTTCCGCAGATTTTTAGCCCATCATTACCTCTGTTTATTTATTTACAGTTAACTATTTACTGTTAATCTAATTGGATTTGCATTTTAAACATTAAATAAAAGTTCAAAAGATATTATTTTTATTTCACATTTTAAGGTTTTAGTTATGATACTCCTAAAATAATTCCGCAGAAATCCGCAGATTTTTACCAAAATTCTCAGCAGAAATAGCAAAAAACTTCTGCAGATTCCGTCTGGCCCTACTGATGGGTCTAAAAAAACAGTCAATGGGTATACAGCAGCAGCTATATATATATATATATCCCTAAACACAAACACAGTGTCTCAAAGAGAATAAGTAATAATATATCAGTATTCACTACAGAATTGATGGCAATTTTAATAGCAATGCAATGGGTGGAAGAAAATAGGCCCATAAGTGTGGTGGTATGCTCCGACTCATATTCAGCATTAAATAGTTTGAATAGCGGGACCTCAGGATCAAGACAGGATTTATTATATGAAATATTACAAAACATTAATGAAATAAATCACAGGAGAATAAAGGTAAAAAAATTTGTTTTACCTTTATTAAATGTTTAACCTGGATTCCTGCCCACGTACGAGTAGAAGTAAATGAAGTCGTAGATAAGATGGCAAAGACAGCATTGGGAACAGGAAGGAAGACACTGTCATAACCAGACTCCGTATAGGTCACTTCAATTTAAATAGCTCAGATAGGGAAAAGGGAAACAGATTGTGGAAAAATAGAATCCATTGAACATGTATTAATTAAGTGCACAGCATATAGAAGAGAGAGGATCCAGTTTGCAAAAAAGTTGAGATCTGGACATTACTGACATATTAATTACAGAGATTTTTCAAAATGCACAGAAACAGCCAAAAATATATGATTTTCTTTAAAAAAAAATTTTGAGGAGCACAGGTTTAATTAACAGGATTTAATTTGGAAAGGTTTTTTTTTTTGTAATAGAGAGTTATCCTTTCACTCATTGAGGTCTCACACTCCAACTCAGTAGGTGGCGGTAATGCACCTTAAGCTGGTTTGCCACCCACCATTAAACCAAAAAGAAGAGGAAAAATAATCATTGACGATCAAGTGATTATCGGAGGAGTGAGAAAGATCGGTCGGACGGAAAGCAACAACTGTACCATGGATGCAGCTATCATGGGGGAAAGTACAAATGGAGATAGTGAAGGAATGCATTGGCAAGAGGTTTCAAGGAAGAGGAAAGATAGGAGTAATAGGTCTGGAAGTTTGAGTACAGGAGTGGAGGCAAGTGACATGAGTAAGAAAAACAAAGCTGTAAAGTCATGCAAAAGGAGGAAGGATGAAGAAACGGAATGGAAGGTAATAATTACATTCAAATGAGAAGGGATACCATTTCACCCACTAAAGTTGACAAAGGCAATTGAAAAAGAAATGGGGAAAATAAAGTTTACTAAATACTTAAGCAACAGGAGGTTATTAATTTTTGCCAAAGATAAACATCAAAGAGATAGATTTCTTAGGGCCGAAACATTGAATGGAGAAATAATAAACACTCATATTCCAGGAAGTGCAGCTAAACTTAATCTATGATGTACCACTAACAAAGACATTGGACGAAGTAATACAGTAGGTTAAAGGAGGAAAAGTGATGAAAGCAACAAGATTGCAAATGAAAAGAAATGGAATCAAAAAGTATAGCTTATCAGTTCTCCTAGAGTTTGAAAATGAAATGCCTAAAAGGGTAAAAATGGGATACGTGAGTTATGATGTTAGGGAGTATATCCCAGCTCCATTAAGATGTTTCCGATGCCAAAGAATTGGACACACAGTAGGACAATGTAAAGGAAAGTTGAAATGTGTTAGGTGTGGGGGTGAGCATGAATATGGCAAATGTAATAAAGATGCAAAAGTCAGATGTTGCAATTGTGGGGGAGAACACAGTGCAAATACAAGCAAGAGAGGTACAGAAATACAAAATAGTAAATCAGGTGTCATATGCTGATGCAGTCAAGAAGGTTAAGCAAAGTATGCCACAGCCATATCACCCTGCAGCCCAAGACCGGTTACTCACTAAAGCTAAGCAGGGCTAAGCCTGGTCAGTACCTGGATGGGAGACCACATTGGAAAACTAGGTTGCTGTGGAAGTGGTATTAGAGAGGCCAGCAGGGGGTGCTCAACCTGTGGTCTGTGTGAGTCCTAATGCCCCAGTAAAAGTGAAGGGGACACTACACTGTCAGTGGGCGCTGTCTTTAAACCGAGGTCCTGACTCTCTTTCGTAAAGTGTAGGGGTGTAACCCCGGTGTTCTGGCCAAAGTTCCTCAATTGGCACTTTCCCATCATGGCCTCCTAATCACCCCCATCCACTGAATTGGCTCTATCACCGTCTCTTCACTCCACCTATAGCTGGTGTGTGGTGAGCGCACTGATGCTGTTGTCCTGTGGCTGCCGTCGCATCATCCAAGTGGATGCTACACACTGTTGGTGGTGTGGAGACTCCTCTCATGATTGTGAAATGCTTTGGGTGTATGGCCATACACAATAAATGCGCTATATAAATACACATTACATTACATTACAAAGTAAAAGGAGTAGATGTCAAGATACTCCGTTAGTAAGTACAAAGATAAATATGGGCAGCGGGGAGAGTGATGCAGGGAAAATAACAACAAAGAAAGAATGTTGCAAAAAGATAAATAAAGATACGTGGACAAAATAAGCTTTGTGGCATTTATATGTAAAACGGTGAATGTGGCAATGCAGCAACAGAGAAAAAGTGATAGAATCAAAACAATATTACAAGCAGCTATAGAACTGCTGGAGATAAAAGATATTAAAGCAGAATTGATTTATGAGATGCTGATCACTACTAACAATGATGGGCTATCACAAGGTGATTAACATAATAATGGTGTTTCATATCATACAATGGAATGCTAGAAGTTTAATTAGTTTAATTGCAAATGGGCTAGAATTCAAAAAGATTATAAATGACATGAAAATTGTTCCAGATATTATTTGTTTTCAGGAATCATGTTTAAAACCACAATTGAAATTTGTTCTTACAGGATATGGTAGTATTAGGTATGATAAAATAGGAGCACAAGGTGGAGGATGTGTAACATTTATCAAAGATTCACTAGCATATAGAAAGATAAATATCTCAAATGAACATGAAAGTATTGTAATCGAAATATGTAGTCCAAGAGGAAATATTAAACTAAATAATTATTACACTCATGCAAGAAGTTATTAATACAGACAATTCAAGAAATTACACAAGATGTAGGTAGAAGAGAAATATGGTGTGGGGATTTTAATGCGCACAATAATCTGTGGGGAAGTAATCAAACTGATAAAAATGGTGAAATAATAGAAGAATTACTGGATGAGAGATCACTTGTTTGTTTAAATAATGGAAATGGCACTAGGTTTGATGTTACAAGAAGCACATATGTCTTGTATAGATCTTACATTAGTATCTGGTAACATAAGCAATTTAAGTGAATGGAAAGTATTAAATGACATCCATACTGGGAGTGCACAAATAAATTTGAATTACAAAGTCAGGAAGGATGCATAATAGAAATATGGTGTTTCTCTAAAGCTGAATGGGGGAAATTTAAAGAAATGTGTAAGGAATCGGTGGAACACATATCAAAAAAAGGAGATATAGATAGTTGCACTAGAGAAGTGACAAGCACAATCATATATGCAGCTACAACCAGTATACCAAAAAGTATAGGTGATGGAAAAAGAAAAATGGTTCCATGGTGGAATAATGAATGTAAAAATGCAATTAAGGAAAGAAAACAGGCTTTTAAAATATTAAGGAAACAATTGAGTGCAGAAAATGTAATAGACTATAATAGAAAGAAAGCTAGAGCACGTAAAATAATTAAGTTATCAAAAAAGAATGCATGGAGACAGTTCTGTTAAGGTATTGGTAGAGAAACAAACCTAAATGATGTATGGATTATGATTAGAAAGATGATGGGGAAAAGAAGATCCAGAAAAATACCTGTTTTAGTAGATGGTGAATTAACAACAATAACTAATAAGGAGAAAGCTAACTTATTAGGAATCAAGTTTGCAAATATTCACAGTGGAGGCAATTTAGGTGAAATTCATAAGAGAAGGAAAGAGGAGATTACTTTAAAGTACTTAGACATTTTAGGGGGGGGGGGGGAGACCAACGGGTCAACTTTAGATATGGAATTTACACCACATGAACTACAATTAGCATTAGAGAAAAGCGCTTATACTGCACCAGGACAAGATCAGTTATGTTATGCTATGTTTAGACAGCTACCAGATGAATTTGTGGTAATAATACAGAAGTTGTTTAATAAAATATGGAAAGAGAGCGAATTTCCACAAGACTGGAAAAGTGCTCGCATAATACCATTCTGTAAACCGGGGAAAAACCCAGACAATGCAGAGAACTATAGACCTATAGCAATAACATCGCACCTCAGTAAATGCATGGAAAAAGTTGTAGTTAGTAGACTGACATACTACTTAGAAAAGAAAGGTCTGATCTGTGCAAAGCAAAGTGGATTTCGGAAAGGTAGATCCACAACAGATGCTTTAAAGTCAGTAATGAAGCTAAAAAAAGCCATTAAGATGAAAGAGGTCATGATTATAGTATACTTTGATATAGAAAAAGCATATGACTCTATGTGGAGAGAAGAATTAATGATAAAACTTTATAACATTGGTATAGGAGATAGAATGTACAATTGGATATTGGGCTTTTTATCAAATCTGACTTTTCATGTGAAAGTTGGAGATGAGGTTTCAGATAATTTTAACATAGTAAATGGGATACCACAAGGCAGTGTTATAAGTCCAGTTCTATTTAATATTATGATAAATTATATATTTGAAAATATAGGAAGAGGAATAGGGTATTCGCTATATGCGGATGATGGAGCTATTTGGAAAAGAGGGAAAAACATTTCGTATATTATCAATGAAATTCAGAGTGCTATAAAAAGAATTGAGGGTTGGACATACGACAGGGGATTTAAAATGTCTACTTCTAAATCCTGTTACATGTTATTTACCAGGAGAAGAAAGTTAGAAAAGATAGAGCTTAAATTATATGGCCAAAGTTTGGAAAGAGTAACAAAGTTTAAATATTTAGGTTTATGGTTTGATGAAAAATGTATATGGCAGACACACATTATGCATGTAGTAAATAGGTGTGGTAAGGTACTAAACCTCATGAGATCAGTTTCAGGACATGAATGGGGTGCTGATAAACTCTTTGTTGGGTGCCATCACACTCTGGAGTTGAAGGAAATGAAAAAGCAGATATAATTGCTAAGAAGGCCTTAAACTTAAAGGTCAAAGAAATAATGAAAATATCATTTGGAAGAGGTGAAGCTAAATCATTAATTAATCAAAGAGTGAAAGAAGCATGGCAGAAAAAATGGGATTTAGACAGTAAAGGTAGACATCACATCCAAAAATCAATCAATACAAAGATTTATAAAGGCAAATGCAGAAGAGAGAAAGTGATTATAACTAAGATTAGAACATACTGGTCTAAAATCCACTTTTGAGACTCGGACGAACAGTGCGCGCGGCTCCGCATTTGATTTAAGTTGAATATGAAACACTTTGAAGACATTTGGTCTGAAACAGTACGACTGTGCTGATATCTTTATGATCTGTGATCATAGAGATGACCTGATGAACAATAAATATTGGCTAGAAATTGCAACAGCCGTGGGAAAGGAGGACAGTTTTTGTTAAAAGGTTTGAAAAAACCTGCGGAATAAGTTTGTTAAAGCCAAAAGAGGCCATGGCAAAAGTGGAGACACAGGTACACAATAACAGAATATGTTTTTCCACCAGTCATAGGTTTTACACTAATATATTTATTCCAACTTTGAATTGAAAACAATTTAATAGCTACAAAACTATAATGAAGGAACAAATAATTTATTTGATAACTCGAAATGAATATTTGAACCTATTGGTTTACAATATCAGCGTTTCCTCTAGGATTTTTTCCAGCTGTGGCGGCAGGACTAGTAGACACAGATCTACCAACTACCTATGGCAATAATGGCGTTATTTCAATGACAAATGTCATAAGCGCAGTATAAGTTGAGATCGCATGTAATACGAGCATGCAAATCTCTTTGCTTGTGCGCCGATTGCCTCTGTTCGTGCACAAAACTTCTTGCACACCCTCAAATAAACTATGCTCAAGTGCAGCTTTTCTTGTATACGCTCAAATAAATGCTGCTGAAGTGCGATTTAGTGCGTTGATTTAACATGTCTCCAACATTGATTAGATTTGCTAGGAACATTTATAATTGCGTCCAATAGACCTACAGAGCGGCATTAATGCGTCCTGAAGTAAAGTGAAACGGCTGTAAACTCCAGCAAGATAGTCATTGTATGCAAAGCCATAGGCTATAAAGTATAATTATGGAAACTGTTCATCTTAACTGAAAACTACGTCGTGTTTGCTGGCATCACGCATCTGTTAGTCAGTTTGTCAGCATGTCACTTTAAAGGGTTAAACAAATAACGCACAGCACTCCGATTACAGAAAAGTTTGCGCTGTTATAATTCACTTACCTTTTAATACGTTTTGGTGCGATCATAACCTGCTATTAAAAACAACAACAACGACTGAATGTTTTTGAATGAGAAGCTGTTATGTAGCCGTGGCGGGATGAATTTTAGTGTGGCGCCCCGCCATGGAAGAATGAATGTAGCGGAAACCATGAATATACTGATGGCCTGTTTTTCTAGGCTTTATTGGTGATCATGGTCAGGAATGTTTGACCAATATTGCCCTTTTAGCATAAGTATAGGACAGAAATTAGACAGACAGTAAAGTGTGAATTGTGTAGTGGGCTAAATCTAAAACAATAAAATATTTTTTAGTAAGTGTGCGCTTTTTTTGCTTTTATTCCTGCCATAATAAAAATATATTTGTAGAGCAACCCTTGTTCTGTTGTCATTAATATTTTAATAAGCTTTAATAGGTAAAACTGTCCGAGATGCGCACGCAGTCAGCAGAGTTGTGCAACGCGGTGCCAGGCGAAAGTATAAATCCAGCGTTACATTTTTCAAGAGGTGCGCGTCAACATCGCAGACGGCGAGGGCTATGCATAGCATACGCGTGCACTTGACACAGAAGTATAAATTAGCCTTAAAGCCTGGTTTATACTTCTGCGTCAAGTGGTCGGTGTGACCCACGGCGCAAGCCTTGCGCGTAGCTGTGCATTTATACTTCTGCACGCTGTTTCTGTTAAACTGGCAGCAGGTGTTTTTGTTCCTCTGTGTCGAGTTTCTTCGTTAGTGTTTTGTTTTTCTGAACTCTTCCTTAATGTACAAGTGGCTCACTTTGAGGTGGGAACTGGTGGACGTGCAACAACTTTAATCATAAGGTAAACACAAAACAACAGTCTCCTTCCGGAGCTCCTTTACAGGACTCCACACTTGTAAACATTTGTTACCACACGCTCGCACGGCTCTCACCTCCTCCCACACTCATCAGTGCTACCAAGCCGACCAATCAGAGCTTGCGCTACGTGTACGTGGTACATTTTTTGAGAGGTGCGTGTTAACGACGCCGACGGCCATGGCGAGGGCTATGCGTCTACGCGTAGGATGCGCCATAGCATACGCATGCACTTGATGCAGAAGTATAAATTAGCCTTAAAGCCTGGTTTATTCTTCTGCGTCAAGTGGTCGGCGTGACCCACGGCGCAAGCCTTGCGCATAGCTGTGCATTTATACTTCTGCACGCTGTTTCTGTTGCTCTGCAATAACACTTCCGAAACACTAGCTGGCAGCAGGTGTTTATGTTCCTCTGTGTCAAATTTCTTCGCTGGTGTTTTGTTTTTCTGGACGCTTCCTTAATGTACAACTGGCTCACTTTGAGGCGGGAGCTGGTGGACGTGCAACAACTTTAATCATAAGGTGAACACAAAACAACAGTCTCCATCTGGAGCTTCTTCACGGGACTACACACTTGTAAACACTCGCTGCATCATGCTCGCACAGCTCTCACCTCCTCCCACACTCATCAGCGCTACCAAGCCGACCAATTACAGAGCTTGTGCTAGGCTGCGCCGTAAGCCTGGTTTATACTTCTGCATCAAGTGATTGGCGTGACCCACGGTGCATGCCTTGAGCGCAGCCATGCATTCATACTTCCGAAACGCTAACTGGCAGCAGGATTTTATGTTCCTCTGTGTCGAGTTTCTTCGCTGGTGTTTTGTTTTTTCTGAACGCTTCCTTAATGTACAAGTGGCTCAAACTCGCTCATTTTGAGCCGGGAACCGGCGGACATGCAACAACTTTAATCATAAACAGAAAATAACAGTCTCCATTCGGAGCTCCTTCATGGGACTCCACACTTGTAAACACTCGCTGCATCGGGCTTGCGCGCCTCTCACCTCCGCCCACACTCGTCAGCGATAGGGCTGAGCATCCACCATAGGCTGCGCCATAGCATACGCTTGACGCAGAAGTATAAAACAGCCTGTAGCATATGCATGCGCTTGACGTAGAAGTATACATCAGCCTTTAGTCTCACACTGATAAGAACTGTTTGTGAGCTGCAGGAATCTTCACCCCATATTTAAATACCCTCACACGCTACTGCGCATATGCAAGGCATGGGTTTTTCAACCTCAGCTTCATTGAACCAGTCATTAACCCGAAATACAAACAGCATGCCCAGAGAGTTCAGAAAGCATTACAGATTCAGTTCACAGACTCCCATCATACTAAAACAGATATTTAGAGTCATTAACAGGGATCATATAAAGTTTGCTCCAAACCTCAAATAAGCCCATGGTCTGTCAACAAGAGCCCAAAAGTTGTGTCCAGGTAGGCTAGTATGTGACACTAAAAACATCAATTTTACTTTGATGATGGATGCTTTTATTTCTTTCTATGTTTTATTTGTATATAATAATCTACATCTGTGGCCATTATTGATGAAAAAAATGTATTTTATTTAAAAGAAAACTTTATTTTAAAAGAACAACACAATTACAATTAGGACAGTGGTAAAAAAAATGCATTTTGTATTTTTATTTATTGCTCTTGAAAGAAGTTATGACCTAATGTTTTATTGTATTGTAATTGTTTATTTTAAAAAAAGATAATATTGTGAATATAATTACACAGAACACCAAAGTCCCTTTAAGGAGTTTAAGTACTTATTTATTCATTTTCTTGTATGGAACATAGATTTTAGTGATGCCTCTGTTGAAAAAAAAAAAACACTAATTAAATTTGTAACGGTTTTAATGCTTATAATGGAAACTATAATTGTTCCTCTACATGTCTTGTTTCACAATAAAACTATCCTAATGGAGTCACATATCCCATAGCCTATAGTTTTTAATGATTGTTGAGAAGTATTCAACTACAGTAAGTTGCCAGTTTAAAGGTGATGATCACTGTGGTGCATCGATTAGAATCTGGTTTAGTTAACTTTAGTTGCTTTATTCCACACTGGTGAATAGAGATGTGGTTCTACAGAAAGGAATAAACAACATTAAATCAAAGTTACATCTGTAATACAACATTAAACATGGTGCAGTTGGATCAAGTTACTACATACAGGTTAGTTAGTTGTAAATAGAAATTGTATTTAGAGACTGACAGCAGTATGATATGAAGTCTAAATTACTGCCAACTGGTTGTTTATGACACAAACTGGGTCACGTGTTGCATGAGCTATAGACAAAGGCAGAAATAATCATACATGCTGACTAATGTAATATAAACCGGTCGAAATCGAACTATATACACAATGCTAGTAACTTATTAACTACAATAACGACATGTGGATCGCGGCAGATGTTTATTGCTGCGTCATCTCAGAATCACGGAGATCACAGAACATCAAATTAGTGATGTAGACAGCAAAAACGCTCTGCTAACTCACTGCTTTTGTCTCAGTAAACGTACAGTACATGAGCGTTTATGTACTCACTGTTTATAAAACGCACAAATCCACCAAACAACAATAATTAGCAACACACAACTTCACTGCTCGTTGTTTCACTCAGACGACATCGTTGTCACATGCTCACATGCACGTCTTTGAAAGGCATATATGATTAGGAGTCCGTTAGCGACCTCTACTGGACAGGTTTGTATAATGCTTTGTAACAATGATTAAAAGTCGATTGTTTGTAATGTTTTAATGGAACCATTAGAATTTCTGTAATGTTTTTTATATGTTATGAAAAAAACAAAACAAATGGATTCTAGTTTATTAACAACAACAGATGCAATTAAAAAAAGAGCGGGAAAGAAAAAAAATCCAAGTCCACATGATGGCGGTAAACCTCAAGAGAAACTTACTGACATCCTTTTTTATTAACATAAAACATTAATTTGTACTAATATTGTGTGACTAGAATACAAATGATAAACATTCATTGTACTGCTAGTTACACAAATGTTACAATGAAACAAATTAATACATGAAAGAAAAATAAATATTTAAAGAACACAAAATAAAAATAAATAAAACATAAAAATCTCAAACCATAAGTAAAGTATTAAAGAGTTACATAGGCATACCAAAAATAATCTCATAATTTAAAAGTATTGCTTATAATGATACAGTACAGATAGTTCATTCTTATTTAAAGATAGTCATTTATAATAAAGTTTCAAGTCAATACAAAATGTTCTAAAATTAGGCATACATTAATGGAAAAGGACACAAAAATTTTAAAATTTCAACACATTGTCCACTTCCTTACAATCTAAGTCCCAAAAACAATAGATTAATTGTCTTAAAATTCAAACTTTTTTGTAAGCTCAGAAAACAAGCCAAGATATTTCTATCCAAAAAAATTCTACAAAATTGCATTCTAAAAATAAATGTGCTATTGTTTCCAAATTAGTTTTGCAAAATGTGCATTGTGAAGAGTTGTTTATATAAAATTTAGATAAAATTACAAAAATTATGAAGGATTATAAAGTTCTTTCTAAGTACATTACTGACATACTAACATAACAGATATTTTCTTATTAGTGTGAAATCTTATTAAAATGAAATACAAAGCTTACTTAAAAAATTATCTACTCTGTGAGTATATCTGAAGAGCACAGTTGCAGCTCTTTCTTTTAAATGGAAGAACAGGGTTGCAATTCTGTCATTTGCATGATAACAATCTGCAGTCCTTGGCCCAGTGTAACACAAAACCCATTTGGATGCGAACAAAATGCCATTTATAAAGGACAAAAACAAAGGCTGTCACAAAGAAGAAACTCAGTCAGAAAACTGTCATTCCTGCTTTGTGTCCACAAATTGACTGATCAACTATTTAATCTAGTTGAAACCAGAAATTTAGATTTTACTCAAATATTTTTACTGCTTTTAAACAATACTACAGATATAATGAAGTGCTATCTATTTGCTAAGACAATTACTGAAATTGACATTATGTAGGCTACAACTGTAAAAAAAAAAAAAGAAGAAAAAAATTATAATGCTATTTTACAGGTAAAACATGAGTTTTCTTACATCCTATAAACTACTCATGACATTTTTTTTTCAAAAATGTAAATAATAAAGCTGTCACAGCGTCGTTTTTGACAAATATTTAAATTAAGAAATAAAAAGCCTGTGTTCTCAGACATGTTTACAATGCATGCAAAGTATTCACAGCGATTCACTTTTTCCACATTTTTTTATGTTATAGCCTTATTCCAAAATAGATTACATTAATTTATTTCCTCAAAATTCTACACACAATACCCCATAATGAAAATGTGAAAAAATATATTTTTTTATTGTTGCAAATTTATTAAAAATAAAAAACCTGAAAAATCACTTGTACATAAGTATATTTGCTCAATACTTTGTTTTGGCAACAATTACAGCCTCAAGTCTTTTTGAATATGATGCCACAAGCTTGGCACACCTGTATTTGGGGATTTTTGCCCATTTAACTTTGCAGCACCTCTCAAGCTCTATCAGGTTGGATGGGAAGTGACGGTGTACAGCCATTTTCAGATCTCTCCAGAGATGTTTAATAGGATTTAGGTCTGGGCTCTGTCTGGGCCACTCAAGGACATTCACCGAGTTGTTGTGAAGCCACTCTATTGATATTTTGGCAGTGTGCTTTGGGCCATTGTCCTGCTGGAAGATGAACCGTTGTCGCCCCAGTCTGAGGTCAAGAGCACTCTGAAGCAGGTTTTCATTTAGGATGTCTCTGTACATTGCTGCATTCATCTTTCCCTCTATCCTGACTAGTCTTCCAGTTACTGCTGCTGAAATACATCCCCACAGCATGATGCTGCCACCACCATGCTTCACTGTAGGGTTGGTTTTAACCTGGTGATGAGCGGTGCCTGGTTTTCTCCAAATGTAACGCCTGGCATTCACTTCAAGAAGTTCAATTTTAGTCTCATCAGACCAGAGAATTTAGTTTCTTATGGTCTCAGAGTCCTTCAGATGCCTTTTGGGAAATTCCAGGTGGGAAGTGGCTTCCGTCTGGCCACTCTACCATACAGGCCTGATTGATGGATTGCTGCACAGATGGTTGTCCTTCTGTAAGGTTCTCTTCTCTCCACAGAAGAACACTGGAGCTCAGACAGAGTGGCCATCGGGTAATTGATCACCTCCC
Source organism: Danio tinwini (assembly GCA_903798205.1). Classification (NCBI taxonomy): domain Eukaryota; kingdom Metazoa; phylum Chordata; class Actinopteri; order Cypriniformes; family Danionidae; genus Danio; species Danio tinwini. Next base: position 508,663 of record CAIGQZ010015916.1, read on the forward strand.
TGACTAAGGCCCTTCTCCCCCGATCACTCAGCTTAGATGGCTGGCCAGCTCTAGGAAGAGTCGTGGTGGTTCCAAACCAGGGGCATTGCTAGACATAAAGCTCTTATTGTTATTATACAATTATTATTCTAAATAATTATTCCTAAATGTAACTCGAAAATAATGTAAAGGCACAACTGGAGTGATATGCTAAGATCATTTAAAAATCTTTTGCATGAATAATAATTTCATTTAAATGAAATTCTATAAGCAATTCTATAGACTACAATTTTTTTTTAATTATCTGTTGTCTTAGACTTGACACATGGCAGAGAATTAGGTTTATTAAGTTTTACCTCCCTGACTGCATCCCTGCTTTGTGCTTCATACAAAAAAATCTATCAGGAGGCATGCTTAGTATGATCACCATCATATTGTTTAAACTTTAGTTTTGTCGACTTGCAAAACTGACTGCGTGCCATCACCTCCACATAAAAGACTGTTAATGCCGGTTTCACAAAGCATGAGCGGCGCGTGAGCAGCGGGTATTTTTTTCGGCAAGCATGTTAACAACCGTGACTCGCACCGGGAGAAGAGCAGCGCATCAGGGTCCAGCAGGAGCGGTGTGTGAGGCGTGCGGGTGTGGTTTTCTGCGAACAAGCAGAGATGCGTCAGTTTGCTTTTTGATTAAACTACACTGTTTTCACCAGCATTGGTTTGGTTGCACATAGAGAATAACGTATTTATTCCGGTATTACCCCTCTAAATACATACACTTGCATATGCCCCTGGGGCACGTGCCCCAGTAAATTGGGTCTAGCGATGCCCCTGTTCCAAACATCTTCCACTTACAGATAATGGAGGCCACTGTGCTCATTGGAACTTTTAGAGCAGCAGAATTTTTTCTGTAACCTTTCCTGCCTTGTGCCTCGAGATCATGCTGTCTCGGAGGTCTACAGACAATTCCTTTGTCTTCATGTTTGGTTTGTGATTTGACATGCACTGTCAACTCTGGAACATTATATGAACAGGTGTATGCCTTTTCAAATCATGCCCAATCAACTGAATATACCACAGGTAAACTCCAATTAACTGCTGAAACATCTCAAGAATGATCAATGGAAACAGAATGTACCTGAGCTCAATTTAGAGCTTCACGGCAAAGACTGTGAATACTTATGTACATGTAATTTTTCAGGTTTTTTATTTTTAAAAAAACCTTTTATTATCTTTTTTCACATTGTCATTATGGGGTATTGTGTGTAGAATTTTAAGGAAAGAAATGAATTTAATCCATTTTGGAATAAGGCTGTAACATAAAAAAATGTGGAAAAATTGAAGCACTATAAGAACTCTGGATGCACTGTATATTTGTTTTTTCACTTTCTGAAAAGGAATTAGTCAAATTAAAGATTAGCTCTTCCCAAATTAAAACGTTACTTGCTATTTATTTACTCTCAAGTGATACCTTTATGAGTTTCTTTCATCTGGAAAATATTTTAAAGGAACCTGAAAACCTGTAACCATTGACAAAGCACATAAACCAAATGTGTGCAACTCAATGCTTACAGGTTTTCATCATTTTTTTTTTAAATATCTTATATTGTGTTTACCAGATTAAAGAAATTTTATAGTTTATAGATTGATTTTTTCAACTATCCCTTTAATAAAATTAGCAACCTTTTTATTTGACATTTGAAATAGAATGAAATGAAATTAAACCAATATTATAAATTTATTCAAGCATACCTTGTAAATTCAGCAAATGCAGATAAATGTGTTATTTATTACATATATACAGTAGGCTACATATTCATGTGTATTTGACACTAAACTTACTTTACTCATCTGCGCTCGTAAAAAAAATCCTCCCAAAACATTTAAAAAATTTGAATATTTGCAATTATTATTTTACCAAACTTTTATTAAACTGTAGGCTATATTCAGCAAAATCAACAAAATGCTAAGACCTAGCTTACAACTATGTTAAAAATATATATTGCTAAATGACTTATTTTGCTAAATGATTTATTTTTAAACAATTATTTGCATGATGTGTAAGAACTATGAATGGGTAAATGTGGTAAACATCCACACACTTCACCTTATTTATTGATACAGTTGTAGCACATGCTTATTACTGTTCTCTGTACACATTCAATACGAGCGGGTACAGTAAATAAACATCCGAGCGCGCGCTCTCTCTCTCTAATGGGCGTGGTACTACTAAACTATGCGCCACGCCACGTTTCTATAGTAACGGTAGACAGTTTAACAGCCTGATAAACAGGACGGAGCGCGTGGCCCAGACGACACGCCCCCCAACAAGGGCGGTTGTACAACAACCGTCACGTGACACAGAGCGTTGCATAAATTAGGATGACAGTGATCTGAGGCGTTTTATAACATCCATTTAAGAACTTAACCCGAACCATTTTAACAATGTCAACGGTTTGACAGCTTTAACCAGGTCTGTGCGTGTTAATTTTTTCCAGAGATGTTGTCATGGATCGCGGCATTGCTGACAGGAATCCTCTCCGCACATCTCGCACAGCGCCTGTGTTTTCCATACTTCTGGAAAGACGCTCTTTATTTAATGAAAGTCATACGATACGGAGCGCGTCTGGAAATTTACAAAAGGACCTCACAGATCGTAACGATCATAGACAGGTTTGTTCAACAAGCACAGCGGTTTCCTGAAAAACCCTTTGTGATTTTTGAAGGAGTGACGTACACATATGGAGAGCTCGAGACGCGCAGCAACAGGGTCGCGCGCTTGTTTCAAGATACAGTGAAAAAAGGAGACACGGTCGCGCTCCTCATGAACAACGAGCCCGATTTCATCTCGGTCTGGTTCGGGTTCTGTAAATTGGGCTGTGCTGTGGCGTTTCTCAACACGAACATCAAATCCAGATCGCTGCTACACTGTTTTAACTGCTGTGGGGCCAAACAACTGGTGGTCGGAGCAGGTAACCTGATTTTTTGACAGGGACAACTTCAAAAAAGTATAAACAGTCACAATGTTTCGTATATTTTAGGACATTTGACGATAACTACACTAGCTCTACAGTTTTTTGTTACTACACAAACTGTATTTTCTATTAGCCTACCATATACACACAACCCTACCACTTAAAGGAAACTGTACAGTTTTATTTTCTGGAAGAAAAAAACATCACAGCATTCAGTCAATTTTTTTCCTTTTGTAATTTTTACTTTTTCCTATTTTAATAGGCTACTCTGTTATATCCATTTCATTATACACATGTTTGTCCTGATATGTCACATAAACACGTACACAAACACAAATCACCAAACAAAAAAACAAAAAAAACTCAATAACTAATACTTAACACACAAAGTACTAATTATTGACTCACAAAAGAATGAATGAATGACTGTCACTGGCCTCAGATGACTGAAGACGTCAGCTGACAGAAATTAAACTACATGGTCTGCTAATACATTTATTTATATGTGTTCATATTGAACTTTGACCTTTTAATCTTTGACTTATGACACCGGTTATGTCTACAGGTGCCGGGCTATTTTATTAAGTAGGTCTGCAGGTCAGTGGATAAATCTGTAAAGCCTTTGTCTTAAGGCATGCAGGCTAAATACAGTACATTTACAGTACACAATTATTATAAACACTCTCAAACATTCCAGTTATTATCCACACTGAATTTTATTTTTCCACAATTATAAGTTAGAATACTAATTTAATAATAACGCTGTGTTATTATTAACACTGTAAAAATCATTTAGTTACTTTAAAAAAGTGAGTAAATCCATTGCCTTATAAGCAACAATTTGATTGTAACTAAAAACGTCAGTAATTCCATTGACTTGGCTTTTATAATTATGCAAATAGTTTCTTTACTTAATAATTAAAAGCCAACTAGTTTTCGCTTTTTTTTTTAAAGTAAAGCCAACTAATCATTTTTTTAAGTCTAGTGCTATACAGCACATAAAATAACAGCTGGAATGGGGTGTTAAATACATTTATTAATGTTAGTCCTTCACTATGAATAGGTGAGTGATTATCATTTATAATAGTTTGTGTTATATCTTATTGAATAGTAATTCCAACTACATATGACACATTTGTTGTTCTTATAGATCTTCTGGACAATTTAGAGGACATTCTTCCCAGTCTCCAGGAGGACAATATCACAGTTTGGTCTTTGGGTCATGAAAATTCTCATCCTGGGGTCCACAGCCTGCTAGATAAAATAGAGAAATCTTCACAGGAGCCAATTGCAGCTAAGCGCAGGTCCGTCTCCTGTCTCAAAACCCCCACTCTCTACATCTTCACTTCAGGCACAACTGGTATGTGGAAAGCCTTTTTTCATCTTGGTGAATTCCATTGTGTCAGGACATTTCTTTACAGCTTTGTTTTTTTAGCACGATCCAAACACCTTGATGAGCTGGTTCAGTGCATGATGAGTGGTGGAGAATTCAGGGTCGACTGGTTATGTCCATGAGGCCCAATGCTCAGAGCAGGGCCAATTCTCATCATTATAAGAACATTTCAAAGATGTAGTCCACCCAAAAATGGAAATTTGCTTTTAATTTACTCACCAGAAGGCCGTCCAATAAGATTTTTTTTCTTCTTCAGTTAAATATTAAAGATAATTTGTAACAGAAACTATGGTCCTTGGTAATTGGTAAAATGCAAGTCAGTGGCACTTTTAGTCAAAAAACACATGCAAGCAAATCAAAATTAATACCTGTAGTGAATACTGATACACTAAGAACAAAAAGTATTAGTAAAATGTTAGTTTTAATCCACAGCATCTGCTAATGTTTCATAAAAATTTAGAGCGCAAGATTTCTCATACATAATGACATACAGGTAACAACAACAACACAGTACTGTAAATGCTCTAGACTGCCCTGAAAACACTCAGAAACTTTTGCAGAGGCTGTGGATTAAAGATCATAAGGCTGTAAATATGTTTAGTTTATTGTACAGACTGATCATATTACTTCAGTAACTTTTGCCTGACTCTCAAAGTGCTCAAATGCTTTGACTTGCATTCATGAATCATTAAGGACGACTTATTTAAGAAAAAATTTAAATGAGCTACTGACGACAAAAAAAAGTAAATTAACTATTTACATTTTTAACTACACTTTAAAAAATTCCTAGATCTGAAAAACCCAAATTTATTTTGTATATTCTCACCAATCACTTAGGGCTGAGGGGCTTATTCTCTTACTCATCAGGATTCGCCACAGTACAATGTACCACCCAGGGCCGGCGCGTCCATAGAGGCGACCTAGGCGGCCGCCTAGAGCGGCATGATAATGAGGGCGGCAAACACGCCCCGCCGCCCAACCCAACGTACTGACTTTCATCCACAACATCAACAGAACACTTGCATAATAGGGGTCTGGCATAATAGTGAGGGCGGCAAACGCTCCCCACCGCCCAACCCAACGTACTGACTCATCCACAACATCAACCCCCTGTCCTCACTTTATGAACTGGTCAGGTTCGTTTTCACTTTTGGGTTGAGGGCGGCGTGCAAGTCCATTGCCTAGAGCGGCAGTTCGGCTTGCTCCGGCCCTGGAACCGCCTACCATTCCAGCATATGTTTTACGCAGCAGATGCCAGCCGCAACCCAATACAGAGAAATTATATTAAAATTCTAAACAACAAATAGCTGAATGATAGTTTTGTTTATGATAAAGCTTAATTTTCTTACACAAACTGATTGGTCAATCACATTGCACTGGGTCATGTAAACAAAGCAATTTGGGCTTTTTATGCTTAAATGTTCTACTCTCTTTATATCTTAAATGTTCTACTGAAGAGTAAAAAAATAAGAAAGTTAACTTTAAATTTTGAGTTTTGTGTGAACTATAATTTTAAATATTGCTAGATTAAAAAAACCCAAATGGATTTTGTATATTCTCTCCAATCTCTGTTACGTAATAGCTTTTTATAGATATTAAAATTCTAAACAATAAGTAGCTGAATGAGGGCGGCGCGGTGGCTCAATGATTAGCACTCTTGTCTTACAGCAAGAAGGTGACTGGTTTGAGTCCCGGCTGGACCAGTTGTCATTTCTGTTTGGAATTTGCATGTTTCCCCCGTGTTGGCATGGGTTTCCTCTGGTTGCTCTGATTTCCCCCACAGTCCAAAGACATGCAGTACAGGTGAATTAAATAAATTAAATAGGCGGTAGTGTATGAGTGTGTGAGAAAATGTGAGTGTGTATGGGTGTTTTCCAGCACTGGGTGGCAGCTGGAAGGGCATCCGCTGAGTAAAACATATGTGAAATAGCTGGAGGTTCATACTGCTGTGGCGACCCCTAATAAATAAGGGACTAAGCGGAAGGAAAATAAATGAATAAAATATCCGAATGATAGTTTTGATTATGAGAAGGGGGGTTTACTTTCTCATACGAACTGATTGGTCAATCACGTTGTACTGGGCCATCTGAACAGAGCATTTTGGGCTCTTTAGGCCATGTCCACACAAATACATTTTAGTCTAAAAGCGCATATTTTTCTCTACATTTTGACTCTCTGTTGACACTAAGACACTGGGCCCTATCATACACCCGGCGCAAGACGTGTTTGCTGTGATTTGTTTTTTGAGGCCAGCACAGCCCTAATTTTCACATTTTGCGCCACGTCGCTTAAATTGCAAATCCATTTGCTCCACTTTGTGGACTAATGGGTGTGCTGGTCTGAAAAGGAGGTGTGTTAAGGTGCCGTGTTGGCGCGTTGCTATTTTGAAGAACTGAAATAGACCATGCCATTGACCAAGTAAAAGCTGGTCAAAGTCCTGCACAGAGCGTATTATTTATTATATGCATATTTGTATTTGTTTTAATAAAAACAAGTTTAGATTTGTCCACCTGTCTGGTTTTGGAGATGTATGTATCACCATATGGGGCATAAGAATAGGACGTGTGTTTGGATTTTTTGACCACACTTCGTTATTATTGTTCATTTATTCATTTGCTGGAAATTAGAACTGAATTGAAAAAAAATAGTTTTGAAACAAATCTTTATGCTTAAGAAATGAAATTGAATATGTAGACTAGGGTTGGGCGATATCGATCAATTTGGCATCGTACGATGTCTAATGTGCAGTGCTTGACATTAACTTTTTTGATCACCAGCCTGTGTGGCTAGTAGATTTCCAACATTACTAACCACTCGCCATTTTCACTAGCCACAATTTTGTTGTTGGGAAAATATATTTTATATGCAAAAATATGACTTTGACATGCAAAAATTACTTGATTTAGATTTTGTGCAGTGTCCACATGCCTCCTAATTCATTTTACATTTTGTGTATGTTGAGCTTGCTCAGTGAGCATGAGCACATGGGTAATGGTTTCATAATGTTGTATTACAATTAGTTTTTATTTCACATGACTTTTCAGAGCTCAAAAGATTTACCAAATTGATCTCTAACCACACTAAAAATAAATAAATAATTATTTCTTTGCCACAATTTTTAAATAATGTGCCAAAAACAAGCAAAATAGAGCAGTATCTATACATTTTATTTAACAAAACATTTCTTAAAAAAAAACACAGCTAACACCATATAAATGGGAAGTTAATATCCTATATCCTAATTAAATAATGGTTAAAGCGAAAGCAACCTGTGCTGACCAATCCTGTCTGTTTGAAAGAGAACCAATCACACCAGTTGCGTTTCCAGGCATGGTTGTTTCAAGCAAGCAAGCAAGCGGGAGCGCGCACGTGTTTTAAACAGTCGCGTGCACGTGTTTTAAACAGTCGCGCGCATCACATCAGCTGTTGGCGCGAGTGATTATCCTCTAATTCGGTAATCTACCGGCTTTCTTTTGCCCGCACAAACACAATTATATTTGTCAGTCATGTTTCTTCTCGATTCTAAGATCGCATTTGCACGAATATTGGGCCATCTTTATTGTAGAACCCTGCTTTTAAGAAAAATACAATTTAAAAATGATTTTTAACCAGCCAAAGTGGCTAATAGGGGTGGCTGTCTAACCCGCCACAGCTAAAATCTACCCACATATGGCGGGTTGGCGGGTGTTAATGTATAGCCCTGCTAATGTGAAACATTGCGATGGAAGATGGCATTGTCGTCATAGGCGGAGGTGAATTAATCATTTATGAATAATTAATTAATTCATAAGGAATTCATTATTTGTAGCCTACCATTTCAAGTACCTGACCCGCATTGGTCTTTGTTTTACCCATAACCAAATCATAAATAAATAAAGATAAGTTACACACAATATACCACCTGTCAATTACTTTTTTCACGGGACTCTGGCATGAATAGGCAGAGTGATCTGTGTCATTATAATTGCATCGACAAACTTGGTGGGTAAAAAAGGTGCACAACCAACAGGAAGGAACCAACAGTATATGAGATTTTAGATGGCATCGTCTATCGACCCAACCCTAATGTAGACTAATGGATCTAATGAAAGACTAATGGTCTTCAGTGAAGTGTGTACAACACCGTTTCCTTATCCACAAAAGTAAAGGAGTAAAGTAAAGAGAAGAGGCTGAATGGAGGAGGCTTACTCTGTATCTGCGCGCAGATGGTTTAAACACTCTTCAAAATGGATAAATTTGAAGATGCCGTTTTCATGTCTCAGTATGGAACTTGTGTGATTTACTACTCGACATATTGTCACAATGTTTCAAAGAACTGCAGTAATTAAATGGCAGGCGGCAATGACGCAGACCAAAGCATCTTACATCTTAACACATTCGCAGAATGGGGTGAAAGTGTTCAGTGTGGATGACCATTATTTGAGAACAATGCCATTTACATTACACTGAACTGAACTAAACTAAACTTCAACTGTGACAACTGAACTGAAGCAGTTTTAATTTACTAGAACTTCATCTGTGTTAAGCTGCTTTGACACAATTTACATTGTAAAAAGTGTTATAGAAATCAAAATCAATTGAATTTAAATAATTGAAACTGATAGTAAGGACATGTAGTATTTTAGACAAAAGTTTTTATTTATTTATCTGGATTAGTGTAGATGTAGTTATACAATGAAGGAATGTGTAGAAATTTGAGTGTTTCAATCTGAATAGGAATAGAAGTTCTGCAATAGGCCTAATATACAGAATGCAATAAATCATAGTTATGCTAGTGTAATGAATGTGTTATAATAATGGTGTTTAATAGAGTGCATTATATATCTTTATTACATATACATCATACACTCACCGGCCACTTTATTAGGTACCCCCTTTTGCCTTCAGAACTACCTTAATTCTTTCGTGGCATAGATTCAACAAGATACTGGAAATATTCCTCAGAGATTTTGGTCCATATTGACATGATAGCATCATGCAGTTGCTGCAGATTTGTCGGCTGCACATCCATCCAATTTTAGACTCAGTTTCCTGTTCTTAGCTGACAGCAGTGGTACCCAGTGTGGTCTTCTGCTGCTTTAATCCGTCTTAAGGTTTGACATGTTGTGCACTCAAAGATGCTCTTCTGCCTGCCTTGGTTGTCACGAGTGGTTATTTGAGTTACTGTTGCCTTTCTATCAGCTCAAACCAGTCTGGCCATTCTCCTCTGACCTCTGGCATCAACAAGGCATTTGTATCCACAGAACTGCCGCTCACTGGATATTTATTTTTTGGACCACTCTCTGTAAATGCTAGAGATGGTTTTGCTTGAAAATCCCAGTAGATCAGTAGTTTCTAAAATACTCAGACCAGCCCGTCTGGCACCAACAATGCCACGTTCCAAGTCACTTAAATCACCTTTCTTAACTGCAGAAGATCATCTTGACCATGTCTACATGCCTAAATGCATTGAGTTAATGCAATGTGATTGGCTAATTAGAAATTTGTTTTAACAAGCAGTTGGATAAAGCTGTTTAAAAAGTTTCAAAAACTTGTGTGCATTTCTGGGTGATTTGGAGTGAGCTGCTATTCTAGTTTCATGAAGTGCTGGCTTGCATGGCATTACAAAAGGCCAAGGTCAGGATTTATGTAAATTAATTTATTTAATTTTGGTTTGCTTTTCATCAAACCCTGTAATTTACTTCCAAAAACTCCCAGGAAATACTTTTGTGTCTTCTTTAAAGTTTAATGCTGTTTGCTATTCATTGTGAATCTGTATCATTTATGTTTTCTTTGTGCTCTGAAAAAGAAATAATACACTATCAAAGCTGCTCTATAGTCAAGAAATAATGTCTGCTTATCTTCTAGTGACTTTTTGTGAATTTGTGTGTATCCTGCTATAATATTTTGTCAATATTCAAGTACAAAATATCACATAAACTGTTATCATAATCATGAGCTAGAGTCATAGTGTAACAATATGTGCTTTCTTGGTCAGTTTTTCAAACATAAATCTTCATTTCAGTTCACACAGTGCATTTTTTACTCACTTTTGATGAGGAAAGTAAAAATAATTATTTACTTAGTTTCAGTCTCAGTCAGTCTGCGACCCATCTTATTCATGTTGGACAACTGCAAGGTTCAGTCTGAAAGATTGCCTGCAATGCAACTTCCTGGAAAATAAATTTGTTTTGATTTTGAGTTTACAAGGTTCATGTAATAATATCTGTGCTCTAAGACTTCCTGATTTCCTACACTGTAAAAAAATGCTGCGTTCCATACAATCGATTTCAGTGGGGACAACTTGAAACAATTAAATAATTCAAAACTATTAGTTTTAAGAAATTGAACATGAAACTCCCATAATAAAGCTTAGATGCACTGAAACCAACAAAATTAAAGTGACTAGAGCCTACTACACTGTAAAAAGCGATTAGTTGACTTTAATTAAAAAAAAAAGAGAGTAAACTTGTGTCTTTATAATTATTAAGTAAACAAACTATGTGCATAATTAAAAAAGTTCAGTTAAGTTAGTGGGTTTACTGACCTTTTTAAGGAAAATCAACTTGATAATTTAAGGGAAAAAGGTATATACAATTGTATACAAAATATAAATTAAGCGAATTGTATATATTTGATTGGGCCTAACATCTCTAAGCTTACGTGGTCGCATGTTGTCATTCTGTAAAAATTATATAAAAGTGCATTTAAAGTATAAAACTTAAAAACTGCTATCAATTGAACACACTTTTTGAAATATAATCAAATGTATTTGGAAATTAAATAAAATTTTAAGCACATTTAAGTATGTAAAACATCCTCTTATTTATTGTTTTGTAATCATTTGATTAAAAATATATAACAAAAAATTAATGTAAACTTGTGATAATAAATATAATATTAAAATATCATATAATATAATAAACCCACTGGAAACAAATGTTTTAATGTAGAAATGAGTAATTTATATGTTATGTAATTGAATGCAAAAAAGAAATTGCTCTTACCTGACACTGCAGTAGACTGCAGTCTTAACAGTTTAGGTGATTAGGCTCTTCTTGCTAATTTCATTTTTTATTTCATTGCAGTGTTTTGGAAGTAATTTGCTCTGTAATTTTTACAGTGGCTGTGTAAGAAAAACACAGAGCATTTAATTTCATCTGAATTTGCCATGTTTAAGTACTTCTGTGAAACAGAAACTTCTCTGATGACCCTTTTAAAACTAGCCCTGTCCAGAAGGGCTAAAGAAATCAAAACTTGAAAAGCCGAAACTTGAAAAGGAGAGAACAAACCAAAAATAACAGTAAAAAAGTCTGGTTGCACAAGTGTGTTGATGTCTCAACTAATTCTTGCTTATGATGGTCACTTCTCAATCTTGTGTTAGGATCTCATGTGTACTTTGTTTGTTTGTATGTTTGTTTGTCTCTGGGCTCATATCGAGCTATTCCAAAACCACCTTTCTATATTTAGCACTTCCTTTGTTAGATTAGCTTAAAGGACCTATAAATGAAAATCACAGAGACCTTCATTCATATTTGGAACATAAACAAAAAAGATATTTTTGATGAAATCTAAGATCTCTCTGTCCTTCCATAGACAGCAAGGGTCCTGAAACATTCAAAGCCCATACAAATACTGTGAACATTTCGAAGCAGTGTCATCAGTGTTTCATCCATAATTTGAAAAAACAAAACAAATATAATTGCTTCATTTAAGAGGGTCACTTCACGACGTGTACGAGCACTATGACAGTTTTTTTGAAGACTTTGAATGTGATTGTTAAATTTAAAAAACGGAGATATACCATTGTTTCTCAAGAGAATGCGTTCATGAGCCCTTGTGCAAACCCTTATTTTTTATTTACTTTATAAAATCATTTATTGGGCAGCACGGTGGTGCAGTGAGTAGCACGATCGCCTCACAGCAAGAAGGTCGCTGGTTTGAGCCCCGGCTGGGTCAGTTGGCATTTGGGTGTTGAGTTTGCATGTTCTGCCCGAGTGTCCCCTACAAGGCCAAAGACATGCGGTATACAGTAGGTGAATTGAATAAGCTAAATTGGCTGTAGTGTATGTGAGTGTGTGGGCATTTCCCAGTGTTCCACTGTGTAAAACGTGTGCTGGATAAGTTTGCGGTTCAATCTGCTGTGGCGACCCCTGATTAATAAGGAGACTAAGCTGAAAATGAAATGAATCATTTAGTTGTTATTAACTGTTGCTTGCATGAACTGGATTTTTCTGTATTATCATGGTGTGTTAACTGTTGCAGGGCTACCCAAAGCTGCAGTCATCACCCATTTGCAGTCCTTGAAGGCAGCGGGTGGATTTTGGGCATATGGCGGTACAGAAAATGATATCATCTATACACCACTACCCTTGTATCACAGTGCTGCCTCACTTGTAGGCATTGGAGGGACCATTGAATTAGGTAATTCTCTTAATTAAAGCTTTTATTGTAACCAATGTAGCAATATTGTGATATGCTAATGTTGATGTTATTCATGTAATAAATGGCATTCCTTCGATCTAATCTACATTCATTCAAAGATTGTGACTTCGAGATACACTCAAACATTTAAATTCTCTCACTTACTTGCTCTCATGTTGTTCCAAACAATAAAAGAAGATATATAACCTATTTTTTGCGATTTTTATTAGACATTAACAAATAACATGAAACAAATCTTTAAATAAGATTGTGTAACAGACATTATCGGCATCTTGACGGTCAGAAAGAAATGAAAAAAGGAGAAGGTGGTATATACTAACATAAAGTAGCAGGATTACATTATACATTGATTCCTATATAATTTAGCAAAGTGGTAGAAAAAAAGTTGTCAGGTGTCAATGGTTACAGGTTTGGCCTTATTAATCCATGCTGTTGTCCCATCACAAGTCACTATTTGAAAGGAGGCTATAAATCCAGTGTGTTTTTGCACACACGTGGTGTGAAGGGGCGACCCGGTGGTTCAGTGGTTAGCACTGTTGCCTTACAGCAAGAAGGTCGCTGGTTCGAACCCCAGCTGGGTCAGTTGGCGTTTCTGTGTGGAGTTTGCGTGTTCACGTGGGTTTCCCTTACAGTCCAAAGACATGCACTATAGGTGAATTGAATAAGCTAAATTGGCCGTAGTGTATGTGTTTGAATGCAAGAGTGTATGGGTGTTTGCCAGTGATGGGTTGTGGCTTGAAGGGCATCCGCTGTGTAAAACATGCTGGATAAGTTGGTGGTTCATTCTGCTGTGGCAACCCCTGATTAATAGGGGCTAAGCTGAAGGAAATATATATATATATATATAAATATAAATGGGGTTTTTTTGGGCATGAGTTGGATAACACTCATTTAAAATTCTATACTTAAATTATCTCTCGCATTCACAGAAATGGTCACAGCACTACTATATTACCAGCTTTCACTTTTGAGAATTTTCCCTATTAATCAAGTTTAGAAGTCTTCTCTTGCAGTACAGTGAGCTTTGAAATTGTAGAGATATGCTAAAACACACCAAGATACACACTGATTGGGTGAACATATATTGTACTTAGTGAAGCAATGCTGCCTAAAATGTACTAAGGCTGATAAAAAGAAATTGAGCTATTTTTGAGGTTGAAAAGACTAGGACCTATTCTCTCATTCTGGCATAATAATCAAGAAACTTTGCTGCTGTACCATGGCTGCAGCAGGAACAATGATATTACGCATGCCGAATAGAAACTTTTCATTTTCCGTCAGTCATAATACACTTAAACAGGAAAGTAGTTTGAACTATTTGGAAAGTTTTTGTGTGAGATGCAAATGGTCTAACCTGATTCAATGATCTACTGTATGCTAAACTAAAATAAAAATTGTTCCAGAGATGAACAGAATGGATTAAAAAACTGTAAGATGTAACAGTTTGTAAAATGAGCCTATTTTCAAAAAAGTGGAGTGTTCCTTTAACAATGTGTACTGGATTTAAAGAGTTTGAGTGATTGCCAAGTGTTTGCAAAAGCAACCAACCAAACACAGACCCCTGTTCTAGAGACCATTGATCGGTCTGATTCAAATGTACATCTCTCATTGCTTAATGCAGCTGTTTTTAAAGTCAGTGTACACAGTTTGTTTACATTTGACCTTAGATGATCATGAAAATGATTTCACTGTAATGAGTTTGGATTCGTTGATTTGTAATATTTAAGTTCATTTTAAGTTATAGCATAGCCCACCTGCAGGTGTGGGGGTGGGGGGGGGGGGGGGGGGGGGGGGGGGGGGGTAGCCAACAATAGCCAAATTAGTATTTATTCATTCATTTTCTTTTTGGCTTAGTCCCTTTATTAATCTGGGGTTGCCACAGCGGAATGAATCGCCAACTTATCCAGCATATGTTTTACGCAGCGGATGCCCTTTCGGCTGCAACCCATCACTGGGAAACAAATTAGCATTCAATATATTTAATTTTATATTTAATTTTAATATGGGCTGCTTTTGGTGCTTCACACCTTTTTACTGGTCCATTTTTCTTTCAAAAATAAGCTCCAAGATGTACAGTAGAATAACAGTTACATGTAAAAAAAATCTCTATTTAACAGCAATACAGTAGGTCAGTAGTGAAAGATAACGTTACTTACGTCAGATTGTGTGTTTTCTTGCACAGCTGGATGATGACTCATGAAAAATAATTGTTTGCATTGGCCAAAACTGATTTGCTGAAGTCACACCAAAACAACAGCCAAAAGATTCTGCTTGGTCTCTCTTTTGATGTGTTATTTTCAAAATTTATGATGGCATAGCAGCCAATATACGACAAATAAGCTCATGGATGGAACAAATTCTGGACCTTTGTCAATGTCTTTCGAACCACCCTGGCTACGGGCCTCCAACCAAAACATTTTATTCAACATACCTAATTACACTTTCACCGAATTCAAAAAGAATGAAACATGTTAATGATCTGTAATAGCAATTGAACCTTCACATTTGTTGTATTAGACTGAATGTTTGAATTTATTTGCATAGCAAGCTTTGTTTCATATCTGTCTCTTTGCTTTTGCCATTTAGGTGCCACTTGTATTCTAAAGAAGAAGTTTTCCGCCTCTCAGTTCTGGAATGACTGCAGGAAATACAACGTCACCATTTTTCAGTACATAGGAGAGCTGTGCCGATATCTGTGCAATCAGCCTATGGTACAGTACTGCTTGCTCTCAATTTAAATGATTTCCTCACATAATTCTATGCACGTGGGTCGCTCTCAGTAAACAGTGCCATGTTTGTTGGATTATTTTAGCAGAAACAGCATTTTTATCGAAATATGTCATGTTTTTACCACTCCGAAAATATTCTGACCATTTTTGGTTCTAAAGCGCTGCATTATTTAAACCTTTTCAATTGTAATTTAAGTTCTTCTTTTGTGTTCTGCTGAAGAAAGAAAGTAAATAATAATAACACATTGTTTTTTGGGGGGGTGAACAATCCCCTTTTTTCCTGAGCATGACTCATGCATGTCATATGCATGTACATATGCTTATATGCAAAACTTTGTGTGATGCTTTTGATGACGTCCGACTTCACGTCCTTCAGTTTGAGGTCAGAAATGCTTCGGTTTTAGTTTTGTCTTATAACAATTAGACCAGTCATCGTCCTGTTAACTCCACATTATTGCCATCATTATGCTTCATGCCTCATTACTTTAACCAATGACCCAGGATTTCAGTACGCAGGAGTTCACTGCAGAGTGTGTCTTTGGTCACGCAGACAGACTCTGTAATGAAAGAATCCTCGGTGAATCTATCAAAATGAACTTTTTGGTTTGTGTCGCATTTTCATGGCTGACTGACAGACAACTCTTTTGTTAATGGTTCTCATTCATGGTTCATGTGCGTCAGGACATCACAGTGCCCTACAGTCTGTCAAAGATCTCTTTGTGTCCATTCTCTAACATGGCCCGGGCAGTCACACCGTATTTATCAATGTGGTCACAGACTGATACACAAGTTAAGCAAACACACAAACTTTTACAGTAACAAACACATAAGCACACAAATAGGTACACATGCTGCAATAGAAGAACCCTCAAATTATTCTAAACATTGCTGTCTTCAAAATGCGACGCCTCATGTAAAATCAAGAAATACTGTTTGTCAGTCCAGTGATGAGCGTTAACTGCCAGTGCACTCAAACACTAGGCTGTTGTGAACATGGAGCGGTTCTGCTGGTCTGACTGGCTTGTATTGTTCACCCACACACACACTGTCTTACTAAGAAACACAGCATTGCATGGAAAAAAATCACTGAGGCTTATTTTAAAAAAAGCGACTTCAGCCAGAGAGTTTGCTTTTTGACATGCAGTAAGAAAGTATATAACAGCATCCATTAGCTAGCATCCTAGCATTGTAGTAATGAATTTTTGCATAGACAGTACTAAATAAATAGCCATGAATGCCAGTGATGCATTGACAGTTCTGTTAAAGACACTGAACATTATTTACAGTAATTAGTGTTTGAAATATTGTGTCTGACAGCTTGTACTCTAGACTATTTTAAACAAGCTCAGAACTTTTGCTCAATCACTGGTATTCATTTAAGTTTTGCCTGTTTTTTTTTTATTGTGTCAGTACATAGTAGCCATTGGCTTGCATTTTATGAATCACCAAGGTTTAATAAATATGGTTTCAGTTAAATGTTTTTTAAGGTGCCATATAATGAAAATATGTGTAGCTAATTAATGATGTACAGTACATGGAAATGACATACCGTAAACCTCAAACACCAATTCTCAAAACTCCTTTGAAATATGGCCAATCAGAAAAAACTGCTGCATTGCTAACGGGATTATTAACATGCACTGTAAAAAGCAATTAGTTGACTTCACTTAAAAAAGAGGGCAAACTCGTTGAAGTAAACAAACTATGTGCATAATTATAAAAGGCAAGTTAATGGTGCTGCATGTAAGTTTTTGACTCTTCTAAAGCATAAAAATACCATAATATGTTTGCAAATATTCAAGAAACACGCTAAGTGAACATTCTTGTTTATCTGAAAAACAATGCTAAATTCTGCTTTGAAAATGTCAGTTACATGCCGGAACATCTGTCTTTGTTTTGGTCCCTTTAACCCGCCCAATGCCAGTTTAGCCAATTATATTTCAGCACCCAGTTTTGCCTTTGTGAAAAACAGCATATTTCATTTCTTCAATCAGAAAGGCTCTCAAAGTGTGTATCCACTATCAAAATGAGACCTCCGGTGGATACTAACAGCCTCCGAAATGAGACGCAGAATTAGAGTTCCACATATGGTGGTTTTTAATTAGCAAATAATATAAATAACCCCAAATAGCAAATAATGTAATATTGTAACCCCATGTCCTAACAACAGGCTACGTGAGGAGATTTGCAGTGATAAGCAATGTTTGCACCAGACAAAACATGACAGAAATTTAAATACAGCCATTCAGAAGCCCAGAATAGTGCACTTACTGCACTTCAATGAAATGGTAAGGTTTAAAATCTAATTAATACATATTAAACATTTAACATTATAAATGTACATGCTGAATCACCAATATGTGTTGGCTTGTGTTGGAGTCACAGTTCTAAAGTTCAATATCAAATGGTTTATTTTATTTTTAAGACCTGAGGTGAATTATCTACTGCTGCTTTCAGTAGTATGCCAATAAATGTCATGTGATATGGCATTCAAACCTGCATTATTAGCATTTAACACTGAATAAAGCACACAAGGTGTACCTGAGATGATCACAGTTTATCTTGTTGTTCAACTGCTAGAAATAGAAGCTATTTCTAAAATATAAATTTCAGGTGTTGATTAGAACAAAAACTCATTTTAATATGGAAAATATTTCTTCTATCACGTGCCGTTGCTTTTATTTAGAACAAGGTTTAAACCAGCCTTTTGGCTTGATAGTCAGGCTTGCTCCTGTTGGTGTCGTCAATCTGGCAACCTGCGCTTGCGTGTGTTTTGAACCAGGCAGGCAATACCTAGTTAAACCACTGGGTGTCAAACTTACATACTGCATCTTTAAGTCAATGGGTATAGTCACTTTTTTAAAGTAAAGTAATTAATTGCTTTTTACAGTGTGCATAAACAAGGCTGCATTTGATTGGCTACGACGTTTCAAGTGAGATTACAACAATGATAATTGTTTTCGACAAATGAAGTATTATTATTTTACACAACACAGGCTCAGTGTGAAAACGTACCCCCATATACATTTCTGGAGAGCGCAAATTATGTAGCCAGAGCTATGTATGGCTGCATTTCGTCTTTAAAACAAATGCTATGGGGCAGTATGTCGCCGCCAGCTGTTTTTTGTTGTGTTGACCGCTTACCTTTATGTGGACGGCTTTTCTGCTGTCACCAGTTTGTCCAGTAGATCGCCATGTACATTAGCAGACTTGAGACGCAGAGAGAAGTTGACAGAAAGCAGGTAAAACAAAAGACAAACAATAAAATAAACAAGCAAATAACAGGGTGAGAACATGGTAACATCTGAAAACCTGGTAAAAATCAAGTGGCCGCAGGTTTTTTTTTTTCGGTGGGATTTAGGAAAGGAGGTGATCGGGTCAATCTGTCCTTTTGAAAATTCTATCGCTTGGGTTTAGGGAAGGAAGTGGGTGGGGGGGATCGGTCGGTTAGTCAGTCAATCAGTCGACAGCTGCCTCTGGTGGATTTACACGAGAACAGGAGCGAATAGCACTCGAGAGGGAAATTTGGGATCTGAAAAAGCACACACAGCTGCCTCTAGTGCATTCGCGAAAATAAAAACTAAAAAAAATTACCTCCTGGGACATATTTCGCGTACAGTATCAATAATGAGCCTGGGTTGACATGGTGCTGTGTGTGCAAAATGTCACATATTGAATCAATTCAATTCATCTTTATTTCTATATCGCTTTTACAATGTAGATTGTGTCAAAGCAGCTTCACATAGAAGATTATAGTAAATTGAAACGGTGTCAATCCAGGTTTCAGAGTTGAAGTTCAGTTTACAATAGTTCAGTTCAGTGTGGTTTAATTTTCCATCGTAGAGAAGCTGCAGGTGCAGTTTCAATGCACTCTTTGGCACCTGTAATGTATAATTATTGGCCTCATGGCAAGCAAATTAACAGCATATAATAATTTTTAGGTAAACTAATCATTTTGATTACACACCTTATACAAACTTATACACTACTGTTTATGAAACTGTCCTGAACTATAATATACCAATATACCAGTTTGCTGGGTCCTATTCAGGCATTTCTGACTTTCATATTCTCCAACACAAGTGTGTGTCAGATTGTAAATAGATTAATTATAATATTTGTTGTGTTTGTGTTGACTAGGGTGAAAATGAGAAGGATCACAAGGTGCACATGGGTGTTGGGAACGGACTCCGGCAGGACGTATGGAAAGAATTCCTGCGGCGTTTCGGGGAGATCCGCATGTGTGAGATCTATGGCTCTACTGAAGGAAACCTGTGCTTTATGAACCATATTGGCAAAATTGGAGCAGTTGGACGTTCTAATTTCTTTTACAAGGTTAGTTTCATAGGTTAGTAACTAAACAAAAATGCAATCAGGGTTAGTACAGGTTTAAAGAACAACAAATAGATCAGCAAGTCCTAATAAATATTTGAATGAGAGCATAGGGTTGCGTCTCAGTGTCAGATATTCAACAAACATGAGTTGCCACCAAAAAAAACCTGTGATTGCAGCAGAATTCATTCTTTGCATCTCTTTGCTTTTATGTCAAAAGCACAGGGTCAATGACCATCAGTACCAAGGTAGAAATATCATCCATGTTGTGTGTTTAAAGTGTTTTTGTTTAGTTTGTTTATTTGTGTTGATGTTCCATGCTGTTCCAGGTCCAAAATGATTGGATTTCAACTAAATTAGGCCTAAAGTATACCTACTGTTTGTGTACTCTTAGTCCATGTGACCTGAATCTTATCACTAGTATAAATCTTCTGTATACACAGCTCACATATGTTTTTTTACATTTTCGTGTCTGTTACCAAACTACTGGAGATGCAACCAGAGGAGACACATGTATGATTTTACTTGTTCAGGTCTTTAAAAGTCTTAAATTTAATTTTCAAATTCAGCAGATGACCTGAATACCAACAGTGTAATGTAGAGGGCATGAGACATCAATTTGCTATAGCTAGTTTACTAATAGACTAAAGTGTGTAGTTTCTATTCCAGTTTCTATTCCAAACAGTTTAGGGCAAAGGCTTAATGTTCAAATTAGTGATGAAGACTGGATCCAAATTTATCAATATTGTACTTTAATGTAGAGCAGTCTTAAAAGATTAAATATTAACCATGGTCATTCAGACTTTGACGGAGATTCATGTGACATTTGACACAACATACATAATACATAAATACATAATACATAAATTTATAAATTATATGTTTAGCATTAAAAAATATTATGATTCTTAAATCTCGATGGGTCATGAAATTTCTGGAATATCATGGAATTTTGAAAGGTAATTTGCAAACTTTTTACAAATTTACTTTGACTTGTATTTCATTGCAGACAATATAAACACAAAATATTTTATGTTTTGTCTGGTCAGCTTCATTTCATTTATAAATATACATTCTTTCCTGTCATTTAGACCTCCAACTCATTACAAAAAAGTTGTGAAGTTGAGCAATCTAGGGCTGGTAATCAGGTAAATCGGTTAAATGATGTGATTTGAAACCAAGTGGCAACCTCCCGCTCTCCCTCGGGAAGCCAATACGGAAGTAACTGAAACCGCAATTCATCGAAATTCCGCTAGTCCTGACAAATTTGCTGACCGCTAGTCCTGACAAATTTCTATTGAGCCCACTGTTAAAATGGCCAACTTTACAGCATAAAAAATGTGTTTACAGCCTGGTGCAAAGAACGATTTGTGACAACTGTGAGGGAGGTGAATTTTTTTATAACTAATCCGTTTCCTTTATATTAGGTTATATTAAGTTTGCATAATTAAGGGCGTGGCCACTTGAGTGACAGCTGTAGACGAGTGACGAAGACCCTGTACTGTTGCCCAACTTAAGACTTGTTTGCAGAAAGAATGGGACAAAATTACACCTGAAACACTTCATCACTTGATGTCTTCTATCTAAACATCTTAAGTGTTGTGGCAACATTACAAAATGGTAAATGCTGTACTGTTGCAACTTTTTTGTTTTAGATATTTTGCAGGAACTAAAATTGGAACACTTGTTTATTTTGAAAATTAAATAAATATCATGAGGAGCACAATGTTTGTTGTATTGTCTGCAATGAAATACAAGGCAAAGTAAATTTAGAAATCACTACATTCTGATTTAATTTGTGTTTTCCATATTGTCTCAACTTTTTCTGATTCGGGTTGTAATTTCAGTGAATGGTGATAGGTTTTTTAGATTAAAAATAAACACATATACAAATGGGTCCAAATCAATAGCCATGGCTTCTGGTGGCACACTGAGGTCTTATGAAGTCAAACAATTAATCCGTGTAAGAAATTGAATATTATTTATAATATTATTAGCTTTAATATCACCAATATCTATTAACAAACTACTTAACCTGATCGCTAGTCTAAGTAAGTACCCTCCCATTTTTGTTATCAAAGCAACAGAACTACATTGAACTACAATCCCATATTTGCCTTGGGGTGGTGGTTTCCTCTGCTTTTCCAAACAACACTAGTTATCTTGAATAAAATAGTATTAATGACTATCACAAACAGACACATCCTGTCTGTGAGCCTCTATATAAAGAAACTTGCTCTCTTGGCACATTGCCAATCTGTTGCTTAATCGTGTCGTCTAGTGTTTGCCATAAAATAAGATCAGCAGGATCGGACAAGTGCTATTAAGAGCATTGACCTGTAATCCTTATCATACTATTCTTAGACACTTCAGATTACAAAACTACCAAAATATGGCTCACAACATAAGCAAAATCCAACATATTATTCTAAAAAAAAAACATTACTATTATGCCTGAATTTTTTATATTATATCATGATTTGAACTTCTGTCAAAATAATTATTAAAAATGTGATTTTTTTTAACATTAATTGAAGAAGTGTGTGATTTCAAAAGTACTTAAAAATAATGCAATATGACAAACTTGAATGTCGCAACA
>CAIGQZ010015916.1:536090-582400 GCA_903798205.1 Danio tinwini
TATATATATATATATATATATATAGCCATAGGGAACACCGGTACTGAGATTAATATTGTTCTAAAGCTCCACATCTTGTTCTTCAGGACTGAGATTTTATTCCATCTAATTTCTTAAGCAATGATGCTGAATTGGACACTGCACAGCCACTATATATTTACAGTCTTAGTATTGGTCAGTACACTATTTGCTCCTGAATATACCCTCATCATTTGTTACTTTCTTTAAGCATAATTTCCATCCATACTCTAACCATTTACCACCTTTTTAAAAATAAATAGTTTTTCTGTTCTGGTCTCAACCCTATCAAATACAAATTACAAAATACTATTTTGTATTTGAAGTATGTATTTGAAATACATGTATCATAAATACTGCCCATCCCTGAGTATTCATACATATGATCATGTCCAAAAGGCAGGATTTGCAAATAAACAGACTACAAGATGGATCTGCAGAAAAGCTGAAAAAACTCTACAACAAAATATATTAAATAATCTTTCAGAAACGTCCTGGTTCAATCTTACTTTTGATTTTTGTGAGTGAGGTTCTCTGCTTCATCAATGTCTGAGTTGCTGTCTGTTGTTATTGTGCTGTTTATCTGACATCTGATGCTGGCTGAGTATTCTGAACAGTGGACGGGGAGAATCAGCTCATTTGCATTTAAAGACACAGGCGCAAAACAGCAAAAATTCCCTCTGACCCAAAAATATGGCATTTTCAGCCGATTATAAAAAATGATTTGACAGGTATTTTGAACTAAAACACTTTCTGGAGACACTAAAGTCTTATTTTGCATCTTGTAATGAGGGGCCATTAAAGAAACACTCTATTGTAAAAACAAAATAGAAAAGGTCAGAATTACTGTATACCCTCATTCCGGGATAATAAACAAGAAACTTTGTTTTCAGGCGCTGCTTAATTTCATTGCTCCTGCTGCAGCTATGGTATGGCAGCAAAGTTCCTTGATTATTACTCCAGAATAAGAATATAGTTCCTAGGCGGCAACTTTTAATTTTCAGTCTGTCTTAGTACACGATGTAACTACAGAAGAGTCAAGCTTTAAATAGAAAAATTATCAAAACATTTTGGTCATTTTGAGCATGATGCTAATGGTGTAATCCAATTCAGTGATTTATGCTAAGCCGGACCCGGAGATCAGCTGAATGGATTAAAAAATAGTTAAACTCAACTTATTAACTGTTGTGGACTTGTAAAATTATCCTATTTCCAAAAAAAGTAAAGTTCCTTTAACAATTCTTCATTGAACCATAGGCATAGGCTCATTCTGAAAACGTAGACCTATATACGTTTCTGAAGATCGTAAATTATGTAGCCAGAGCTACGTATGGCTGCATTTCGTCTTTAAAATTAAGGCTACGGGGCGGTATGATGTTGTTCCTTATTTCACTTACCAGCTGACCATTTACCTGCATGTGGACAGCTTTTCCGCTCTTACCAGTATGTCCGGTAGCTCGACACGTAATTCGACTGACTTGAGATGCAGAGTGTAGTTGACTGCAAAAACGAGTCTGGTGAAGAATGGTGACAGAAAGCAGGTAAGACAAAGATAAAAGCCAAAACATAAAATAAACAAGTAAATAACATGGTGAGAATGTGGTAAAGTTTGAAAATGTGGTAAAAATCAGGGGGATTTTCTTTTTTTTTGGATTGCTTTTCAAAACACTGCGGTTGGATTTAGGGCAGTTGGTGGTTAATCGATGCTTTTTAAAATACTATTGGTTGGGTTTAGGGGGGGATCGGTCAGTCAGTCAGTCAGTCAGTTAGTCAACAGTGGCCTCTGGTGGATTTAAGTGAGAACAGCAGGCGTAATTGGCGAGAGAAATTTGAGATCTGAAAAGTGTACGCATCTGCCTCTGGCGGATTCGCGAAAACAAAAACTGCAAAAAAGCGCAGCTCCTGGGACATATTTTGCGCTCTCCAGAAATATATATAGGGGTACATAAACAGAATGAGCCTGGGTTGGTAGATTCTAAGTACTTTTATGTTTATTGTGATATTTTTTTTTTTGCTCTTGGTCCTTACATAGACAGGTGTAAATTGCATCTGTTATCTAACGGAAACAATCAGCATCTCCAACATCCACTCTGTTTCATGGCTGACTCACTGTACAATCACATTCCGTCAACATCACATAATCACTGAGAGCAAATGCATGTACTTCCTGCTTATGTAGCTTTTGTATGTTGATGATCAGGTGAGACGGGGCTGCTGCTGTCTAAGATTTGCAGTCAGAGTCCATTTTTTGGTTACGCGGGAAGCAAACAGCTGACGGAGAAGAAGATTCTGCGAGATGTGTTTGTCAAAGGAGATGCTTACTTCAACACTGGTGACCTGATGGCTGAGGATGAGAACAACTTCATCAGTTTCAAAGACAGAGTGGGAGACACTTTCAGGTAGATATGAGCATATACTGTATTTCAACATAACGAAATTGTAATTATCTAGTATGTATGCACATGAGTAACTGCCTCATTATGGAAATTATGTAACATAATCTTTATGCTGCCATTTGCAGATGGAAGGGTGAAAATGTGGCTACCACTGAGGTGACAGAGGTCCTGGGACTGGTAGATTTCATTCAGGAAGCCAGTGTGTATGGAGTTCAGGTGCCAGGTACGGTTTTTATTTGAGTTCTGTTACATTTTGTATGACTACAATAACTGTTTTGTTAAAATGTTGCTTAGTATTCTTGGAAATATGTTGTGTCAAATGATTAGTTCACCCAAAATAAAAATAAAAATTGTTATTAAACCCTTATTTTGTTCCAATCTCCTTCATCCCCTCAGCCCTTCATTCATCTCTATTAGACATAGACGTTCAAAGTCCAGAAAACAGTTCATGTGACTTCAGTGGTTCAACTGTAATCATATGAAACTCTAACACTTTTGTGTACCCAAAAAAACCTTTAATGTCCAATGTTTAATGTCCTCTCTTCAGCCATGTCAGGTCCACTGCATGTACATACACCCTGACGACCTGATGAGGAAAAGAAAACTTTGGCAAACAAAGATGTTGTTATAATTTTTAGGGCATAAAAGTGTTCTTGAAGTTATGTATTGCAGTTGGTCTCCTCACATGGGCTATTTTGACAATGTTTTTGGTTCCTTTTTCGGACTGGTCTCTGGACCATGGAGGATTAGAGATTTAATCTAAAATATCTTAATTTGTGTTCTTCTGAAGATGAATGAAGGTCTCAGTGGGGAGGTTGGAATGACATGAGGGTAAGTAATTAATAACGTAAATTTTTGTGTGACCTAATCCTTTAAGTAGTTTTGGAACCAACATACAAATATGGACTTATCAAACATTGATGTTAGTACAGTATACAAAATCAAATAGTTTTTACACTACAGTATATAATTTAGCTGTGTATTCACGATAGTGTTGCACGATATACCGGTACTAAAAAGTACCCTCTCAAAAATGATACGATACTGCATTTATAGTACCGGTACTTTTGTGTGACAGCTGACGTTCAGAGTGCTTGTCAATAGTATAGGGGCAGCGCGCTGCTTCTATGGCACACTGAGGGCTCTATTTTAACGATCTAGGTGCATGGCACAAAAGCATTAAGGGCATGTCCGAATCCACTTTTGCTATTTTAAGGACAGAAAAAAAGAGTTTGTGCCCTGGCCATAGTCTAACAGAGTTGTGCTTATTCTCTTAATGAGTTATAGGTGTGTTTTGAGCATAACGTGCATTAAACCAATCAGAGTCTCATCTCCCATTCCCTTTAAGAGTCAGTTGCGTTGTGCCATGGCACATGTGCTATTTACATGGCAACCTTTGTTAGTGGAAAAACTGAACTCTTTACTAGCGAGAAAATAGTTAAACAGACAATCTGCAGCACGAGGATAAGCCTCGTTCATTTGGCCTTTTTACTTTTTACTCTTTACTTTACTCCTTTACTTTTGTGGATTAAGGAAACAGTGGAAACTCACTCCACTGAAGACATGCATTAGTCTACATATTTAGTTTAGTTAGTAAATTTTTTTTTTCAAAACTATTTCTAAATTCAGTTCTAATTTCCAGCAAATAAATAAATTAACAATAATAGCGAAGTTATATCGTAACACACGTCCTATTCTTATGCCCCATATTGTTATGCATACTGTAGGTCTCCAAAACCCGACAGGTGGATAAATCTAAACTTGTTTTTATTAAAACAAATATACATATACATATAATTAATAATACTCATAATAATAATAGCATTATGCAAAAGCAATTTGTCAAGAATAAACTGAAAAAAAGCCCCCCGAGGTGAAGAAGGCATGCAGGCAGTGGTTTTTATATTTATGTAGAAAATAATAATTTTTAATAATTAACTTTTTAATCCTTTATTTTTTTTCATATGTAAAGATATTTGTGTGTTGCTGTACATCCTGTGTGTATTAAGCAACTTGTAAAGGTTTGGACCTGCATAGACACATAACTAATGCTCTCTACGCTGGACTTTGGACCAGCTTTCA
Organism: Danio tinwini; assembly: GCA_903798205.1. NCBI lineage: Eukaryota > Metazoa > Chordata > Actinopteri > Cypriniformes > Danionidae > Danio > Danio tinwini. Next base: position 540,587 of record CAIGQZ010015916.1, read on the forward strand.
ATTGGTCAATGGCGCGGCCTATTTTAGTTTTTCAAAATAGCAAGGCACCAACAATGCATTTTAACACACCTCCTTTATAGACCAGCATGCCCATAAGACCACAAAGTTGCACAAATGGATTTCTTATTTAAACAACCTGGTCCAAACGTGAAAATTACTGTTGCACTGGTCTTAAAATAGCAGCAAATTGCACTAAACACATCTTTGGCCTTGAGTGTTTAATAATAAATAATATTTTGAAAGAAAAGAATGCTGTACTATTAATATAGTATTGGTATTGTGATATTTATTGTGGTAACGCGGCAGGCATGGGCCGGTATAAGATTCTGACAGTATGATAACCTTGGATAAAAATATCACGGTTTCACGGTATCACGGTATTGTGATTACTGCTCTAAAATATATTCTTTTTAAATGTCTGTGTAAAAAACAAAGTTTTTTTCCCTTCAAACACAATATATTTTATTTTGAGAAACATTTATAATATTTTGGAGCAGTAAATGTGCCAGGCTAAATAATGAAAATGAATCATTGACGTCTGCTGTCTTCATTAGTTTTAAAAACATTGATTTATTTACTATTTAAAATTGGATATCTTTTCTGCTGGAGATGCTGTTGTTAAAAAAATGTAAATAAAAAAAAATCATACACATACCTTAGGAACGGTTTTAGAGAAAATTTTGACGGTATGAAAACTTTAACTATTTCAAACCGCGGTATACCTTAAAAACGGTAATCGTTCCATGCCTAGCGACAACACTAATTCACATTAAGCTATAGGAACCGTGCCCGGGTGCATTTGAACTCTATATCTTGGTTCATTTGGGAAAGGTTGGGCTAGAGCCTGCCTTTGTAAGTGCAAAGTGCACCTGAGCCTCCAACTTCAGCAAATCTCGTAATATGTGCAGCACTGTAACTTTTTATGAAGATTTATGAGTGTCAAAGCGGTGGATCTGTTCAGCAAAAGATTCGGCCATGTGTCACTGCATCCCTACCGATTCAAAATAATGCGATACAATATAACTAAAGCAATCTCCATTGCACTGAGCGAGAGCTCTTCTTGTTAAACTGAACAGTTACACATCAGAATGTAAAAATACAGTGTGAGTCTGGACCATTAGGAGAATTTCACTCGGGCTTGGCAACCGTGCCTAGTGTAAGTACACCCTTAGAGTGTAACAAATCTGGTCGTGTGGTTCCTCCCAGTCGTCCCCAAAGGCCTGAGTATTGACTCAGGATGCCCTGGATGCCATTTCCCATAACACCTTGTCCTTATTACTGTTCCACCTGTTTCACATTACCTGGACTGTTTAAGACAAACACACACATTACAAAGTCTTTTTAGCCCAGGCTAATATTTCTGATTGTTCTTCGATTACTCTGTTTGACCTTTGAGTTTAACTTTGGACTGTTTCCCTTGTTCTATGACTGCCTGCCTCTGACCTCACAGATTGTTTGTTCACACTGCCTGCTGCCTGCCTAACTTCTTTCCTGTTTAATCACTTGTGCGCAGTTGTGCTTTACTACTATCACTGTCTTCTGTTGTTTGACCCTGCCTGGAAGCTGCATATAGATAATCACTTTGCTAACCCTTCATTACATAGAGATTAATGGTCACATATACTGTAGTTCAGTGATTTATTAATTTTGTCTTAATAATGTATATGGAAAAAAACATATGCTTTATGTGTTAGCACACCCAAAGATATGGGTGTAAAATAATACATTTGCATTCTGAAAATTCATAAACCCACAACTTTAATTCATAAGAGTTTTTTCCCCTTGACTCTAAGAAGAATGATAAATGCAAGTGCAACATTTTGTTCAAACATTCTGTTTACAGAGGTGATCAACTAAATGATATTCTGAAAATGCCAGCAGGTGGCAGCAAATGATTGTATTACTAAACGAGTCATTTATTTAACCGATTCATTTGAATCAAAGATTTGTTTAGTAAGATTTGCTATTAAATGCATTGAATCCAGCCGTTTGCGAATGGCATATGATCATCATACTTAATATTGCTGATATATAAAGTTAATTTTGAGAAATGTCTAATAATACTGCTAAAACAATTTATTTTATATACAATAATAATAATAATAGTTGGTCACACTTTATTTTGATGGTTGATTTGTTGAATTTAAGTTTCATTGCATCTACATGCCAACTAATTCTCAATAAATTATAAATATACTGTTAGGGTTAGTGTAAGTTGACATGTACTTGCAAAGTTTCTTTGCAAGAGAAAGTTTCTTTCTTTGTGGGTTGCTTCACTCCCATTCAAGAATTCTCTCGCGGGGCATCATGGGATAGCACAGCATGCATCGGATGCACACTCCAGAATCTTACCGGAAGTAGTAGGTCATCCGGGTACTTCTCACATACTGTTTTGAATTCTGTGAATTCAGACATACTACTTTGCTCACATACTGTTTTAGCGTACTGTATAGTATGGAAGTGTGCGATTTCAGACGCAGCAGATGCATATGTGTGAGCATATGGGAAATATTTTTGCTTTTTACTTTTGAATTGATGAATTGTGTTTTAAATTTATGATTTGGAGTTGTGGATTTATAAATTGTCTTTTGAATTTATGAATTGTGTTTTGAATTTATGAATTGAGTTGTGCATTTATAAATTTTATGAATGCAAATGTATTATTTTTGAGACTGATCCGGCTCCATACAAAAAATGCCAATTATTTTCAACTTACACTTGTCCCAAACCTGTATCAGTTTCTTTCTTCTGTTGAAGGTATTTTGAGAAATGTTTGTAGACAGTTGTGGTTCGAGGTTTTCATTCATAGCATATTTTTTGGAAGTCAGTGTCAATTATCTGGTTACCAACATTCTTTAAAAAAATCATTCTTTGTGTTCTGCAAAGCTCGTAGCGGCTTGGTGAGTAAATGGATTTAGATTATTCAGTCATCTATATCCTTGTTCTGAACTTTTGACAGGGTTTGTTTGTGATTTGGTTTATGAGAGCATACAAAGGAAGTAAAAAATGCACTGTTGTTTTCGTGGACAGGAAATGAGGGCCGTGCTGGAATGGCTGCAGTGATTGTGAGGCCTGATTGCACATTCGATGGGAAGAAGCTGTTCGACGTTGTTGTCAGAGAACTTCCTTCATATGCTCGACCTCTTTTCATAAGGCTGCAGGTACAAAGCAAAAACTAACCATAGATTCTGTGTGTGTGGCATGTGATTTTCTGTATTAAAAGATATATTTAATATCATCATATTTTTTCTTTTTACATATTCGTGTAGTAAAATTGAAGGTCACACTTTATTTTGATGGTCTGTTTGTTGAATTTAAGTTACATTGCATCTACATGCCAAATAACTCTCCATAGATTATAAGTAGACTGTTAGGTTGGGGTTAGGGTTGTACTTGCAAGGTTTCTTATAGTCAGTTAAATGTCTGTTGAAGGAGCATTATCAACAATATATTAAGCAAACAGTCTACTAATACTCAAATGGACCATCAAAATAAAGTGTCACCAAATAGAATACAATGCATTGCATTCATTAGGGAAATGGTATGAATTTTAACAGAATTTTTACTAAAAATTGTCATATATGTCATATTGTCATGTATTATATAGTCTGTTGTAAATTTATACAGCTTATTAAGTACAATATATTTATTACAGTAGATTGTAAAGGCTTTGTAACATTTTGGCTTATTAGAAACAGATTTTTTTTAAATGATGCAAACTGCAGGCAATGATAAACATAACGATTGCTCTTCATTTTAGATAAAGAGAAATGTGTTCTCTTAGTTCATTTACTCATTTATCTCAGGCCAATATGTCGAGTAGATTTTTAAAACAGTAGAACATTGAAGAAGTTGTTTAGCTGAAACCCTAGTCCTTGGTTATACAATTCAAAACAGTGATCTGTAAATCTGTATAACATTTTTTTCACTATAGAAACTATTATTTGATGAGAAGTTTGCATGGATGTTAACGGTTTCTCATAATACCATCAACACCATCGATTCTTTAAGTCTAAGGCAGAAACAGTTTAATAGATTTATGATGTACTGTGTCATTTCTTCATTTTAAGGCAAAAAAGATACATAGCTATCACATATACTTTGAAAACATGCTCTGTTTTGGGGTAGTGTTATGAAAGTTATTCATTCGTTCATTTTCCTTCAGCTTAGTCCCTTTATTCATCAGAAGGTCACCACAGCGTAATAAACCGCCAACTACACTCATACACTACGGCCAATTTAGTTTATTCAATTCATTTTTACCGCATGTCTTTAGACTGTGGGGGAAACCGGAACACCCGGATGAAACCCACGTGAACACAGGGAGAAGTTGGAGAAAGGTTTTTGGGAGAGCGTTGCCATTTTCAGCTGTGCAAAATCATACTGGAGTTATTGGAGCCTATTGCTGGGTCTACAAAAGAGATGGGCAAACTTGATCCTGGAGACACCAGCAGACTTTTGCTCCAATACTAGTCAAACACACCTGAACACACTAATCAGTGTCTTCAAGATCACTAGAAAGCTGCAGGCAGGTGTGTTTGATTAGGGTTGGAGCAAAGGTCTGCAGGGACACCGGCCCTCCAAGATCAAGTTTGCCCATCCCTGGTCTACACCATATATGCAACATAGGCTTATTCTGAAAACGTAGCCCTATATATATTTCTGGAGATCTTGAATTATGTAGCAAGAAGTTTGTATGGCTGTATTTTGTTTTTAAAACGAATAGGGATGGTGGCAACGCAGTGGTGCAGTAGGTAGTGCTGTTGCCTCACAGCAAGAACGTCGCTGGGTTGCAGGTTTGAACCTCGGCTGGGCTGGGTCAGTTAGCATTTCTGTTTGGAGTTTGCATGTTCTCCCTGTGTTCACGTGGGTTTCCTCCGGGTGCTCCGGTTTCCCCCACAGCCCAAAGAATTGAGTAAGCTAAAATTGAGTAAACTAAAATTGTCCGTAGTGTATGAGTGTGTGGATGTTTCCCAGAGATGGGTTGCGGCTAGAGGGGCATCCGCTGCGTAAAAATCGTGCTGGATAAGTTGGCAGTTCATTCCGCTGTGGCGACCCCAGATTAATAAAGGGACTAAGCCGACAAAATGAATGAATGAATGACTACGGGGTGGTATGATGCCGATCTTTTTCACGCTTACCTTTGTATGGACGGCTTTTCCGCTGTTACCAGTTTGTCCAGTAGCTCCCCATGTTTGTCAGCGGACTTGAGACGCAGAGAGGAGTTGACCACGATGACTGGGTTCAAGTGCGGTGAAGAACGGTTTCAGAAAGACTAAAACAGAAGAATAAAAATAGTAAATAACTGGGTGAGAATGTGGTAAAATCTGAAAATGTGGTAAAAATCAAGCCATGGCTTTTCTTTTTCTGGATTGCTTTTTAAAACTGTTTGTTGGGTTTTGGGAAGTGGGTGGGCGCGTCAATGGGTGCTTTACAAAACACTATTGGTTTGGTTTAGGGAAGGAGGAGGGTGGGTCCGTCGATTGGTCAGTCAGTCAGTTGTTCAGTCAGTCAGTCAGTCAGTTAACAGCAGCCTCTAGTAGATTTATGTGAGAACAACAGACGCATATGGCACTCGTGAGAGAAATTTGGGATCTCAAAAAGCGTACACAGCGGCCTCTGGTGGATCTGGTGGAAATGTACCCCTTGGGACGTATTTGGCGCTCTCCAGAAATGTAAATAGTGGTACATTTTCAGAATAACGCATCATGTCACTTGCTCTAGATTTCTCACTGGGATGTTTTTTGACCTCACAAACTTGCATGGAAGATGCAACTGAAAATGTATCGTAATTTATGCTGCCAGAAATTAGCCTCTATTTAAGAATTTGCATTGACTTTGTATAAAATATACTTGTGTTAATACTTAAATTGACATTTGGCTTGACCTTTATATAGCCTAGTGCATGGGTGACCAACCCTGTTCCTAGAGTCTACCTTCCTGCAGATTTCAGTTGCAACCCATACCAAACACACCTGCCTGTAATTATGAAGTGCTCTTCAGGTCCAAATTAATTGGTTCAGGTGTGTTTGATCAGGGTTGGAGCTGAACTCTGCAGGAATGTAGATCTCCAGGAACCTGGTTGAGCACCCCTGGCCTAGTAGACAGTGCGGCAACATATACTGTAGCTCCACTGCACTTTGGGCATCTTAAGTTCGAGTCCCGGATTGTGGACCTTTCTTGACCCATCGCCCACTATCTCTCTTTCTTCCTGTTAAGCTACTGTCCTGTCGTAATAATATCTCCTAACTGGCCCAGCTGAGTTGAAATGAATTTTTTTATTTTAAGGTTGCATTTACTGTTGCTAGGCGAAATCTAGAAATTGAAATCTAGAAATTCTGAAACAAATAATTTGCTGCATTCAAGAGAAAAAATATTAATGCAGTTTTGCTAATGTTGATATACCTATGAACTAACTGTGTAAAATGTTTCTAAGCAGCGTAACTTGGCTTTGGCCATTTATACTGCAAATTTATACTGCAAACTGCAAATATATGCAACTTGTGTTGTCTCTTTGGACTGGGACCAGAAGAAAAGTGTTGCCCTCTTATGTGCCCAGTCAAATTATATTTACACTTCAGCTGCCATTATATTTGCACTTCCAACAGATCCAAAATCTGTCTACAGATATATAACATATATATGTATTCTCATTTTGCCATGTGGTTTGTGTCTGCAGGAATCTATAGAGACGACAAGTACGTTCAAGCAGCAGAAGTTTGGTCTGGTGGAGAATGGCTTCAATCCCTCCACCATCAGCGATCCGCTCTACTTCCTGGATTACACAGAGAAGAGCTACCTTTCTCTGACCAGCTCTATTTATGCTAGTATATCAAACGGTCAGAAAAAAGTCTAGCCCAAGCCCTTTAGTTAGTTTAAAACACCACAATACCTTAGAGGAACTGATTTTCACTGCACTAATGCCGAGAGACACGCTGGCTTATTTGTAGCACTGTATATTTGATCAGCATCTGCCGTAAATTATTGATCACATTTGTCTTTCAAGAGCTGCAGACCATGTCATTTAGTGAATATAGAATTAGTTGAAATAAAAGAGGGTAATGGTGATCTCCAAGTCGAGATGAGTGAAGAGTCTTCTGTCAGTGTACAATCACGCGTGTTCTGTACAGACAGACTTAGAGAAATGTAAAAGGAAAAGGTTTTTTTTAATGAATGTTTGGGAGCTATGAAAGAAAAGCTGTTAGATTTGGTGACTGCAAAGATTAAAAGTGCAAGTTGTTTAAAAGTGTACTTCCACATACACTACCTGACAAAGTCTTGTCGCCTATCCAAGTTTTAGGAACAACAAAAAATAACTTGACTTCTAGTTGATCATTTGCTTTAAGAAGTGGCTTATATGAAAGGCAAAGGCCTCTAGATTACATTTCATTTACCAAAATAAAATATCATCATGTCTTAATTTTTAATTATTTAATTAGGACAATAAAGTCTGACTTTGTTTAGACAAAAATGTTATCACCTAACAGAAATAATGTACAGAATAGATTATAAAATTATGGTGCAGAGAAATAAGAATGAATATTGTGTATGACTCCCATGAGCTTGAAGACTGCATCCATACATCACTCAAATAATAACAATGACTCAAATAACTTATTAATAAAGTCATCTGGAATGGCAAAGAAAGCATTCTTGCAGAACTCCCAGAGTTCATCAAGATTCTTTGGATTCATCTTCAATGCCTCCTTCTTCATCATGCTCAATGTTTATGTCTGGTGACTGGGCTGGCCAATCCTGGAGCACCTTGACCTTCTTTGCTTTCAGGAACTTTGATGTGGAGCCTGAAGTATGAGAAGGAGCGCTATCCTGCTGAAGAATTTGCCCTATTTTGTGGCTTGTAATGTATAGGGCAGCACAAATGTCTTGATACCTCAGGCTGTTGATGTTGCCATCCACTCTGCAGTTTCTCACATGCTCCCATACTGAATGTAACCATAAATCATGATTTTTCCTACACTAAACTTGACAGATTTCTGTGAGAATCTTGGGTCCATGCGGGTTCCATAGGTCTTCTGCAGTATTTGTGATGATTGGGATGCAGTACAACAGATGATTCATTGGAAAAATCGTCCCTATGCCACTTTTCCAAATGATAAACTAGAAGTCAAGTTATTATTTGTTGCTCTTACAACTGGGATCGACGACAAAAAATTGTCAGGTAGTGTAATGCTTTAGTGTGCATTGATGCTTATAACGTCCTACAATGCAACTCAGTCCATTTGAAACATACCATGTTGCAGGTAAGTTGACAGGAAATAATGTAAAAAGGAATTCCAATCCAATCCAGATTCTACACTCGTAAACATAATCATGCTGGTTTATGAAGCCAACTGTTCTGACATGAGACTGGTGTGGTTGTATGTATTTGAATTATTTTAATGAATACAACTCAAAACCGTCCATCTTTTGTACATGTTGACATGTGTAATACATATAAACATGCACTTTGACTATTTCAAATATACAGACTGAAGCATTTTACATTTGATTGGTTATTTTTTTTATTTTAGATGCTGAAATGGGCACATGAAACAATTAAGATTCACTGTGAATTGTATTTATAACAATGTAATACATTTTCTTCAGTTACTGAAGTGAAAATTAATGCAATGGTGTCAGTCAGTTTTATTAGCCTAATTATGTTATAATAAATGACAATTTTGTTTACGTGCATTTAAGTTTTGGTAATATATTTGCTGTTGTGAAATGAAACAATTTAAATGTCAAGCATGGCTTTTGCTCACATAGGAGAATTTGAAGTCCTTCAGCAGGAGGCATGTGCTACCTCTACAACAAACTTTGAGATTGGGAGCAAACGTCTTTTGTTTATCGTTACGAACATTATTTACAGCAACGTATATAGTCATCTATGATTATTACATCTATGAGCTGTTGTATAATGATGTGATGATACTGATGGTGAAAGAATATATTGAATTTATTGTCTGAATTTGTTACATTGACTATGTTTGCTGGCACTTAACTACATAATAAAATTGTCAATTAATTATAGATTTTATCATGTTGTATTCCATTCCATTTAACCATAAATTCATTCAGATATTATTGAGACCATTGATCTTCATTGATATTCAAAAAAGGGTCCAAGCCAAAATTATGTGTAATAAAAACAGTATCCATGTTAATAAAACTACATGACTGTAGTTTAAGTTATAGTATAAATAACTGATATCAATTTTTTTACATTTATAATAATGAATAGTTACAATAATTTGCGAAATGTAATTAATATTTAACAATAATTTAATATGTATTAAGTTATGTGTCAGGAAAAAAAAACAATCAGTTACTGTATAGTTTAATTAAAACATATTTAGTTCAAAACAAAAATGAAAACTACTCATTTTCTCCACCGGACAATCTATCTGAGCCTCATGATTTATTTATTTATTTTTTATTATTTTTAATGTTAAGGTCAAGCAGGGAGCAGATTACTGTATACGGGTGACTTTGAAGAGATCATCTGTTTCAATCCAAAACCGTGGAAGTTCGATTCATTTTTGGCGATTCGGTTCTTTTGAATTGTTCAGCTCATCAGGCCATTAAAACGATTAAGTTGGATTCAACCATCACTTTTTTTTAAATACAGTTTATTTGAACTTCTAACATGCAGCCACATTACAGGTTTGCATAAACTTTATTTCGTGCCAACTTCGTGGGTTCAGTTTACAGGAAATGCACTTATAAACGGATAAAATGCAGATGGTGCAGGTATATTCAGATTTGTATCTTTAGTATGACTAACTTAGTGTCTTTGGTATGTGTAGTATTATGCTAAATTAACACTTAAAATCAACAGTTAATCAGTATAAATGTGAGCACAGTTCAAAGAGTTCACTCAGAAACACTAAAGAATCGATTCTTAAGAACGATTCACTTGTGAGTCGGACACTACAATAATTCATACGAGTTCAGTAGCATCATGGCGGACGCACACAGCAACAATAATCATGTCCCGGTTTTATTCTCATTTGCTGTATTCTCACGGCCCTCGCCTGTGCCCGTAGGCTCTGGATATGAAGTGCTGATCCAGAAGTTTCTTTCCATTTATGGATCTCAAATCGACGTTCATCGTAAACTGGTACTTCAGTATTTCTCGGAGGAATGGGGTCAGTACATTGATTTGCCGAAGGGATTCACGGTTTCAGAAAAATGTCGGCTGAGATTAGTGCCTCTGCAAATGGATGTAAGCTCATATTTTACATCCTTTCATACATTCAGCATTCTGTTGTTCTATGACAATGTTATGTCGAATGTAAAACTAGCGTTCATGGGCGGAAATGAGTCTCAAACTTTGTTGAATGAGCTTGAGGTTTTAAGAAAACACTTTCGGTTCTGTGAAGACAGTTGACTGCATGGTGTGTTTGTTTTTGTTTATCATATTTATATGTAAGAACTGCAGTTTTGCCGTACGTGTAAAATTCTGTTTGTTGGTTATTAAAATACAAGTAAGATCTGCTTAGGAAAAATAAGAATAATATGATATAATTTCGTATTTTCACATTATGTTCTATTTGTATACATGCATTTCTCAGATATACTGACATATCATTTGTTTAAAACCGCGTTCATGTACTAGAGATAAAGTTGTTTTTATATTCGCACGTTCGGACATTCCCTTTAATAATTAAATTTCATAAAAATATTATTTGCAAATTCTAAATAGGGAAATCATATCAGCAGCCAATGACTATCAATGTACAACATTATTTACAGTCAAATAAACGGTGTTAATGTTGTTTTTAATTCATACTTGCATGCTAATTCTGATCGAATATTCAAAGTAACATGGTAAACAATATATAGACTTCTAAATGAACGAATGTGTGAATATAAAACCAACTTTACCTCTATGTTCTTGTATTATTATTTAGTTGTTTTTTGTGAAGACATGCTTTTATATATATATATATATATATAGTTTAATATAATAAATTATAAAGGCATTTTAATTAAAATAAATGATTTGATTAAGAAATGCACGAATTAAAGGCCTTAACCCTCTACTGCATGCATTATGATAGATCTATAAAAAATATATTTGACTGTTTTTCTTTTCTTAAATTTTTTTGATCAGCACTTTATCTTAACTTGAAGTGCTGATAAAAAAAAATTGGGAAAATGTCTTTTTAAGGTACTTTATGATATATTGTCATATGGCAACAACGCCCAACAGTGGATCTAACTCAGAAATTTCAAATTTACAACTTCCCTTATAATTTATAATTTTGTTGTTTGAAATGATTTAATTGGTGTTGCAGTATTATAAGCTTTAACACAAAACTTATAAATGACACACTTTCAAACAACTGATTTTTCAACAGCTTTCATTTATTCCATTCTTTTTTGCTGAATATTACTGAAAACAAGCATAATATTGTGTTATCATGTATACAACACACAGTAAATATAAATATTTACTCCAGTAAATATAATAACAAGTAAATAACAAGTATAGTATATCCAGATGCATCAGAATAATGTAGCTACTAGTTAACAATGTTTATATATTATACTGTATACTATACTACGCCTATCTTATATGCCTTACTTAAAGTGTCTCCATCACTGCTCTTATCAAATGTCCAATCTGCATCATTCTCATAGTCACTAAAACCTATCCCATCCTCATTTTCATTTGCAGGAAGAGCCAGTTCTGTCCTTTTCTTGTTTCACTTACCATAGAACATGGTGATGCTCGCTAATACACTGTTCCCTGTATTCATATCTATTCAAAAGTAGTATTGCCAATAAAACTAGATTTTATCCATAATGCAAATTGCATTAACATACAACTAATCAACATTACATTACTAGCATGTTGTTATTGTTACAACTTAAAAGTTCACGGCTGACCTTGCTAGCTAGCTAACCCATTGCAATATTGCACGTTATTGCCATTTGGCAACACATACATTTGATCGATATACAAACAACTAATTAGATTTTTTATGTCATCGTAACTTACTGGAGGTAATGTTTCAGATTTTTTTGTGGATCTGACATAATTTGATCCTTTGTTTTTATTGACGTTTACATTTGCATTTGGCAACTACTCACAATAAACGACAGTCTGTCAGACATCGCGCTGAAAAATACTGCATGTCATGTCACTTAACCAGAGCACATCATTGGCTACACTAAAGTCTTCTCTTTCCAACAAAATTTTTTTATGTTGGTCTTAAAGAAACAGTGGCAGGAAAATAAACATAAATCCCATGTTGCCATACGCCAACACCATGCAGTAGAGGGTTAAGGATATCATGACATTTTTATTTTTACTGTTAGTCATGGGAAACAGTCACTGAAATAGGTTTTTATTAGAAGGCCTCAAACTTCTATATAGTCCGCATGATGTGATTTTATATTAACATATAAAACCTAACATATAAAAAATAAAATTTGCTACTATAAAATAAATTACTTTTATGATTACATAACATTCTTGTGTTATTCATTATAGCACATAAATCTTGAAAAATATGACCTATCCTTATTAAATATAGAAGTGATCAAACAAAATTTTATTATATATTTTTTAATTCGTCTTGAAATGGCCTTGAAATTAATTAGTATTTTGGTGATGCATCTTAGCATCTAACAATTTAATATTTTTTATCAATGCCTGAAGAGATTTTTAGGTATATGAGCTATTGTGACGCTGAATAATGTGTGTGCGTGTGTACATAGATGAAAGTATGTACTGGATTTGTGATTGGATAATTCTGAATGACCTTGTGTTGAACTGACCTGGATCCTGTCATCTGGAAAGATCAGGTTTTAGATGTATTACTGAAAAAATGTGATTATACTAGTGGATTTCATTGCTGTTATTGTGGCTTGTGTTTAAACCATAGTAATTATGAAGCATCTCAGTGCTGACAGACAGCAGAGTTTACTTGAGTGATTTATTTAATTGTTGTGTGAAAGCCGTCTGGTTCTTTACCACAGATCACAACACTGGGAAACCTCTCACCGGCCACCACGGTTTTCTTCTGCTGTGATATGCAAGAGAGATTCAGACCTGCAATCAAATACTTTGGGGACATCATCAGTGTTGGCCAGAGGCTGGTAATTTTTCTGATTCTTCAAATGAAAGCCTAATTCTTTAAGTCAGGTTGGATGTTAGTCCTGGTGAACCATAGCTTTATTTCTAGAAGACTGCAGTTCATATAGACCAGTAGCAGTACTGTAGTCTGACTTTATATTTTTTAACCCAAGACAAATTTAGACAAGAGAAATTACATCACAGTATGTTCTGTATTTATTTGATCAATGACATCACACAGATATACAAAAACAAGGTGTCCGCGGGGTCTTTAAAAGTATTAAAAGTTGATAACGCAATTATGAAAAAACTAAGGCCCTTAAAAGTTATTAAAAAGTCTTAATTGTGTTTTTTACGAGGTCTTAAATTTAGTTCAAGCGTTGTCCAAAATAATTTTCCTCTTAATATAAACAATGGCATGCTCGAACCATACGATTGGTTTGGGCCGGGGCGTGTCCAGCCAAGCTCCTCCGTCCGGGTGATGTAACGTAATTTGTAACGTAAAATGCAGGAAGGATGATGTGACGCTCTCCACATATAGTGAAACCGTAGAGCAAAACAGACGACGAAATGGGAAAATGTAAGTTTGCGTACTTCTGCTTGGAGAAAGACGAGCTTAAACAGTGGCTGAAGCCTGTTTCTGAAAACAACCGCGTAATTTATTAGTTCAAGCTTTGTTTCTTCAGAGCTTAACTGAGTTCTGTTGCATGGTTGTGCTACATTGATTTATTTAACTAACTTACAGCTGTTTATTAACTACTGTTTATTAAGTTAAGGGTTTGATACTGATTAGAACTTGAAGTGGCGATAAGGTGTTAAAATATTCTGAGAAGGTCAGAATGAGAAGGTCAAAATATTCACTTTTTTTTTTTAAAGTGACTGTTCACTTCTGGCAGAAGCATTAAGTGCAAGGGATTTACATTAGGCATGGTACAATAACCGTTTTCAAGGTATATCGCAGTTTGGAAAAGTCAAGGTTTTAAAACTGCAAAAATTTTCTGCTATACCATTCTTAAGGTATGTGTAAAATTTTTGTTTACAATTTTTTTTTTAGGAAAATTTTCTCTAGCAGAAAAGATATCCAAAGATGCAGTTTTAAATCGGTGTTTTCGAAACTAATCAATCAATCAACAAATCAATGATTTATTTAAATGATTTAGCCTGACATAAGTACTGTTGCAAATATTTTAAATGTTTCCCAAATTAAAATATATTGTCTTCAAAGTGGAAAAAATTTGTTGTTTTTTACCCAGACATTTAAAAATAATATATTTTAGAGCAGTAATCACAATACTGTGAAACCGTGAGGGTTTTATTCAAGGTTATCATACCGTCAGAATCTTATAGCGACCTATGCCTAATTTACATGTTAAGTCTATGCAAAGACGCAATAGACATCCTGTGTCGCAATTTGCACGAATGATGCGGCGTAAATGGTGTGATTCAAGTGAATGATATTGTGTGAGTAGAGTGTTTGATGAGCATAATGTGTGATTCACACAAACTGCTGAAGTTAAAAAATCTGAACTTTGCCTAAAATTTGCACCACGTTAACCAATCAGGTGCTTGCTTGAGTAGTGCCCTTCATCCAGTCAGCAACAAAATCCATGTTAGCCATTTTGCAATGAAACTGAAGTGTATTCACATCTGTTGTGAAGTGAATTTCAGAAACGAATGAGGTGAGTAAATTGTGTCTTATTACGCACAAATAGCATGCATTACTTGTGCAAGGCACGTCTGCTGTAAACACCCCATAAGTTGTCCCACACGGAATCTACACGCGCAGAAAACGGCAGCTTTTTAGCACATCGAGTCTATTTATTTACTTGTGTAAATTTATGTTTTTTCATATTTTAAATTAGTTTCAGCAATATTATTGACTGATATAAAAATGTTCATATGTTTTATTTACAATACAGTTTGTAAAGTAATATTTTCTGTCTTTTAGTAGATATATGAGAGACTTTTGTTTACCAAATAAGTGGATATAATTGGTTTTGCATTGTAAACATTAAATAAAAGCTTAAAATCGATTATTTTTTATTTCATATAGACAAGTTTTTAGTTATGATACTCCTAAAATCATTCCACATAAATCTACAGATTTTTTTTTGCAAAATTCTCAGCAGAAATAGCAAGAAATGTCAGCAGATTCTGTCTGGCCCTACCTATAAGGTTTATTAGTAATGTAGTGCAAATTGACCCACCCTTTATCACTGTATGACTTATTTCAACACTCAAATTATGTTATGAAGTGAATTTACAGTGAATGTCAGTAAATCTCTATTTGTAATTAGGCTCAAACATGCAACACTGTATCACATTTCTACATTTATTCATTGGAAAAATCAGTTATTGATTTCATCATTAAGAATGGAAGAATGGATTCTAATCATGGGTA
This sequence comes from Danio tinwini, assembly GCA_903798205.1. Taxonomy (NCBI): domain Eukaryota; kingdom Metazoa; phylum Chordata; class Actinopteri; order Cypriniformes; family Danionidae; genus Danio; species Danio tinwini. The sequence goes on from CAIGQZ010015916.1 coordinate 556,078, forward strand.
GAATCTCTATTTTATTATTACACAAACAGATATACAAATTAAAGGAGAAAAAAGGAAACAGAAATAAACGTACAAGACACAACAACAGATGGATGGGGACAAGTGTCATCACACTGCAAACCATAATCACCCTTCCCTTTTGTTTTACGTTTGCTTTATAAATTGGATTAATTTTCATTTTATTTTTGTGTGTTTGTGTTGGCACAGCTTCAGGGGGCTCGTATTCTGGGAATTCCTGTGGTTGTGTCTGAGCAGTACCCTAAAGGTTTGGGCAACACAGTGCAGGAAATGGATCTGACTGGAGCAAAATTAGTTTTCCCCAAAACAAAGTTTTCCATGGTGCTTCCGGAGCTGGAGGCTGCCCTGGTTGAGATTCCTGGAGTTCGCAGTGTTGTGCTCTTTGGAGTTGAGGTCAGTTCTAGAATTACAGTCAATAATTCATTAATTGTCAATGGCCCCTAATTTGATCTTCAATTATGAATGGATGTCTTTAAAAAAGCATTTGAGATGCATGTAGATGACATGCAAAACATGCAACCGATGCAAGTGAAACAATTAAAGAGATAGTTCACTCCAAAAATCTGCCATCATTTACTCACCCTTGACTTATTTCAAACCAGTTTGAGTTTTTTTTTGTTCTTTTAAACATTCATAAAAAATACTATGGAAGTCAATGGTTTTCAACATTCTTTAAAATATCTTCTTTTGTGTTCAACAGAGCAAAGAAGCTCAAACATGTTTGGAACAAATCAAGGATGAGTAAATTATGGCAGAATGTTCATTTTTGGGTGGACTATTCCTTTAAAGAGTGCAAGCAAGAGTTTATTAAAAAAACTCTCCACTTCTATGCTCCGAAGCAGAATGAAGCATCTGTTTACTGCTTGGGTTAAAATTTAATCATTTGAGGTAAGTAAATACAAAGATGATCAGAGTTGGGCTTTTCACATGTCCCTTAAAATGCACCATATTCTATACACATTTGGGAAAAAATAACATATTATTACATGGCTCTCTGTAATACTTGATTCTGATTGGTCAGTCGTGACATTTCAAGGTTTGTTATTTCAAGATAACAACCATTGAATAATACCAGGGAGTCACGGTGGCACAGTGGGTAGCACGATTGCCTCACAACAAGAAGGTCGCTGATTCGAGCCCCGGAGGCATGTTCTACTCGTGTTCGCGTTTCCTCTGGATGCTCCACAGTCCAAAGACATGCACTGTAGGTGAATTGAATAAGTTAAATTGGCCTTAGTGTATGTGTGTGAAAAAGTGTTTATGGGTGTTTCTTAGAACTGGGTTAAAAGGGCATCCGCTGTGTAAAACAGAAGCTGGATAAGTTGGCGGTTCATTCCACTGTGGTGACCCCTGATAAATAAAGGGACTAAACCCTGGTTTATACTCGACGCGTCCGCTAGCTCGCTTGAGTGCGCTCAGCGAATGTGACGTCATCCCAGTGTTAGCGGAAGTTCGCTTTGGGTGCGCGCAACATCATTTCGGCTGGCGGTGCGCACAGCATTTTTTGAGACCCGAACTAACAGGGCACGCGGCGCCACGTTAGGTTTAAGTTGAAATGAAACACTTTGAAGATTTTGTCTGAAACAGGTACGCCTGTACAGACACCTTTATTTTCCGTGATCATAGAGATAACCTGATGAGCAAAAAATTCTTGGCTAGAAATTGCAACAGCCGTGGGAAAGGAGGAAAGTTTTGTTAAAAACCTGAAGGATAAGTTTGTTAAAGTCAAAGACGCCATGGCAAAAGTGGAGACCCAGGTACACAATTACCAAAATATGTTTTTCCACCAGTCATAGGTTTTACACTGACGTATATGTTACAATTTTAAATTTAAAAAAATTTAATAGCTACAAAACTATAATTAAGGAACAAATTATTTCTTTGATAACTGGAAAGGATTATTTGAACCGGTTTACAGTATACTGATGCCCTGTTTTTCTAGGCTTTATTGTTGATAATGGTTAGGAATGTTGGATCATTATTACCCTTTTAGCATAAGTATAGGACAGAAACTAGCTAGACAGTAATGTGTGAATTGTGGAGCTGAATCTAAGAAAACATCAGTATTTTATAGTAAGTGTGTTTTTTTTTTTTGCTTTTATTCTTGCCATAATAAAGAATATATTTGTAGAGCAGCCCATGTTCTGTTGTCATTAATATTTTAATAAACTTTAATAGGTAAAACTGTCCGAGATATGAACAAAAGCGATTCATCAAATTTGATTAAAAATTTTTTAAATGGTTATAAAGATCCTTATGATCATTAAAATAATTTATAAAAACAATACAGATAATTAGTTAAAAAGTCGTGAACAATATTAATTACATGACGTAGTTCCGGAAAGTTTCAACTTCTCTGTTTATCTGTCTGACTTTACTGTCAGTTACTTTTGACCGCCCCCTGTCATTTTAAAGAATATCACAACGGTGAACGCAGCAAGTATAAAAGCCTAGAGGTGCGCGCACAGTCAGCTGAGGCGCATGATGCGGCGCCAAGCGAAAGTATAAATCCAGCTTAAGCCAACACCATTTTGTGACTGAGTAATGCATAGGTTGGTGTACCAATCAGCTGTTTTCGTTTCTGTCAGTTTTGGCATTAATTAAAGAATTAATACAATGTTTCAGCACAACAACATACAATTACCAATGTTTTGTTTCTAATTTTTACATTTTGTGGCAAAAGCTGTAGCAGAACAGAACATGGGCTGCTCTACAAATATATTCTTTATTATGGCAAGAATAAAAGCAAAAAAAAAAACCACACTTATTAGCATAAGCTGGAAAAAGTACATCCATTCCAGGCAATTGTTTTCACTGAATAAAGCCCTTCAGTCTCATACAACAGTTCTCCATTTTCTGTTGGTTTGCCGATAAGCCTGTCTGCCTTTATTTTGTGATGACAACTGCCTGGATGAACTTTAACCCTTACTTAAAATTTATTATTTGCTGACATGCCAGTGTGTACATCTGAGATGATATATTAGTCCTTAAAGTCCACATGAACCAGAAGCTGCGACAGTTTTTTAATATTGTGACACAGTTCTTAGTGAAACAGAAAATTATATGAGAAAACAGTGGGTGTTCTTTTTGCAGGCCTACTTGCCTTGTATTTACAGTAAAAGATTTTCATTCGGGTGAAGATGCTTGTGTTTTAAGTTTTATTTTTTGTACTAGGGCTGAGCAAAAAAATTATCAATAATGTTATGTTCCATATTGTTTGGCATTGATAGATATTTACATAAAAAATATATATGGAAAAATATAATAATAATAATAATAATAATAATCTATACATAAAAAAACTTTTACAGAAATTATATTATAATAGTTTTAATATAGATATTCAAAACTTGCCCTCACAATATTTGTTTAGTTTTTTCCATTTTATAGGTTCAAATGTTTAGCAGTTTAATAGTCACCTAAATCATTTTTAATAAAACAGGTTTATACTTTACAAATTTGCCAGTCTCTACTTTACATTTATCTGACTGTGCCACAAAAGGTGACAAATAAACTACTAGTCAGTAAAACTAGCAAGTAAACTAGTTAAATTAAAGTTAAATTGTTCTCTGACTATGCGAATACATACATGGCAAATTTCACAATAAACACTACAAAGTGGAGCGGTGGAGCTGAATAAATCTATAATTCGGAATATGTTGCACATATTAATATGCATGCCCCAGGCTGCATTTGATTTGCTACAATATTTCATTGTGAGATTACAACCATGATCGTTTTCCTTCCTTATTGTTAACTCCTTTTAACTCCCTTATTGTTAAGTTTATCTAAGTTCATATTAGATCACATGTGTGAGATATTCTGGACTAAAAATTAATTCAACTCCACCATTAAGTGGCATTAGGTATGTTTAATTGGATCTTTTGGTTATTTGTAGTGTTTATTGTGAAATTTTCCACATATGTAGACTGCTAAATCTGTGTTTTGTATGCTGAACTTCTAATATTTTGAATTCCGTGACTGCACACACTGTGTAAATAAATAGAGTAGCGAGACTGACAGCATTTTTACAGGATATATACAGGATATTTTAAAAGCCTGATATAGTAGAATAATATAGGTAAAATTATAAAGAAAATCTGGCTATATCTAGGTATAGTCAGTAGTAAGAGTTTAGTACAGTATGTGGAAAAAGTGAGTAATTTCCTATTTCCATAATTTCCTCATTCTCATGTAGATTTCTTGAATGTCATGATGGTGAAAAACATGCCAAAACACAATACAGACTGTTGCATTGCTTTTGGCTTATCCTCTTAACATTTGCATGTACTCAGCTGATCATGCAAGTCCTGCTGACATAGAATGTGGCATAAAGTACATGCAAATGATGAAGGCAAAATCCTTAAGATTGCAACAGTCTGTATTGTGTTCTGATGTTCTTGCATGTTTTTCACCATCATGATATTTGAGAAATCTACATGAGAATGAGGAAACTATGGTGCTTGAGGCTCACGGTATGGGCTTTTTTATGTACTGAACTTTTATATTATTCGACTATGCGTAGGTATACTAAGATTTTCTTTATAGGGCACCTTTAAGTCCACATGACAATTTCTATTTATATCATAATTACTGCTGTAGTTAGTTTTTTTTGTGTTCATCCCTAGCATTGAAAAAATAAAGAGAGATGAATGGCAGAGATTGTATGTTACCCTGTAAAATATGCTCTCAGTCCCGCTGCTCTGTTTATTTACAGAGTGTGTGCAGTCGAGGAATTCAAAATATCTTGCAATACCTGTTGTAGCAGCACAGGAAGATGCAGGAAATCTGTAATTACAAAGTACAATCACATTCCTGAATGACATCCAGAATTAATTAGTTATTCTGTTTATTCTCAATAACACTGAAGTGTACCTAATTGTTTGTTTTTTGATACGACGATGAATCTCACTGCATCATGCTTGCATTCAAATGCAAATTTTTATGTTACATTCAAATATTATTTGTTATTTTTATTCACAATCTCTTCATCACATGCAGGCACAGCACTATAAGCATGTGTTCATTTTTGCCATCTGCTAAAGAATCGACTTTGGTACCAGTCGATACAAAAATTTTGAAAACATCCATTTCCTGCTAACATTCGAGCACTGTTGAGCATGTTCTTTAACACAGCTGATTGGCCAATCGTAAATGCGGATACACGGACACCAGAGCATTTGAAAGACAGATCACTGATAAACGCGGCTTTCAAACACCCCGTGTATCTCTGTTGAGTGGAGAACCAATGACCTTCAGAGCCAATGAAAATGTGAACACATAAAATTTTCAATTCAGCTTTATTTCTATAGCGCTTTTACATTGTAGATTGTGTCAAAGCAGCGTAACATAGAAGTTCTAGTTAATTGAAACTGTGTCAGTCCAGTTTTCACAGTTGAAGTTCGGTTTAGTTCAGTTTAGTGTGGTTTAATTTTCACTGCTGAAAGTCCAAACACTAAGAGCAAATCCATTGATGCACAGTTCCACAAGTCCCAAACCAAGCAAGCCAGCGGTGAGGAACAAACTTCACCAATTGACAAAAGTAAAGGAAAAAACCTTGAGAGAAACCAAGCTCAGTTGGGCATGACCATTTCTTCTCTGGCCAAACTTCTTGTGCAGAGCTGCATTGTAGGCGCAATCAGTGCTTAGCAACAATCAGTGGCCAACCCATGATGTTTAAGAACATACTTAACAGCAAACCAATGTTTGCATGAAATTAGCATTTTTATAATTATAATATTGATTGGCTCTGAAGTCGATACTTTTGACAACCACCATAAATGTAACTCATTCAGTATATCAAATGTTCTTTCTACTGTTATTAATGAAGGTGTATCGTCAAGAAAGTTTAATATTATTTTGTCACAGAGGTCTACTATGTACATCATGTGATGCTGGTGACAAAATGTGCCACTGTAGCATACACATCCTGCATTATTTAAGCTAATTACTGATTAATCAATTTATTGTTGGCTAATTTAATTGGCAATAAATCGTAGGAAATTGATACATCTCTAGTAGTCATTATCCATAATTTAAACTTATGCAAATTTAGTGTGATAATATTTAATTTGATTCTATTTATCTTTTATTCTATAGTGCTTTTACAATGTAGATTGTGTCAAAGCAGCTTAATATAAAAGTTCTAGTAAATTTAAACTGTTAGTCCAGTTTTCAGAGTTGAATTTCAGTTCAGTGTGGAAAAACCTCGAGAGAAACCAGGCTCATTGGACACAATCATTTTTCCTGTGGCCAAGCTTCTAGTGCAGAGCTTTAGTCTAGGTGCTGGAGAAAGCTGGACATCTGTCATGGAGAAGCTGCAGTTAAAAGTAGGTAACTGGCGGGTGTTCAAGCTGACCCACTGGATCAATGCAAAGACTCGTCTGCCATTGGGGTCTTTCAGGAATCTGTCTTATGCTCTCCACTCCTTCATAACCACCACAGCATCTGCTCAAAATACGTCCTGGTCCAGGATTATGGAGACCTCGGTATAAGAAAAAACAGACTAATATAAGCGTAGATGCCTTTTGAATTATATCTTTTGGGAAGTTTTCCCGGCTCCAGTTGCCCTAATTTGTGTTTTATGTGCATGCTAATTCAAAGAAATTATAATAGTGACATGACATTTATAAGTGAAGTTATTTGTTTATTAAAACTTGCTGTTTTTTTTTGTAGACTCACGTATGCATTCAGCAAACCGCTCTGGATCTCATTGGAAGAGGCTTTGAAGTGCACATTGTTGCTGATGCCACATCCTCCAGAAGCATGATGGACAGAATGTTTGCACTAGAGGTAAGACAGATGTTCACTTTATGAAGAAAAACCATGTTATGGAATCAATGTTCAATTTAATGGAGCCTGATCTACTCTGAAATACATACATGCAAAATAATCATATTTCAGTTATCAAAAATAAATAAATGTAGGTTTTAGATATCAGAACACTCCAAACACGCGCTTGCCCATCAAATGGTTAAAAAAATATTGTCAATGTACCAAATGTGTTGGTTGTGTAAATGTACTGAAACGTGACGAGATCCAAACAGTTTTTATTTTTATTTTTTTCATGAACCGTCCCATTCCTAGCTTTATGTGGTTTTAACTTATCTGAAAACACAGGTAGAAATTAATATCATCCTCTAAATAGACAGTTTTTGAAATGTATTGCTGTCCTTTGACTCCTGAAAAATCACATTGAACACACAGGACTTTTTTTTAACGATGTAGGTGCCAAGTTTAAAGTGCATGGCGCTTACGCATTAAGGGCATGTCCGAATCCACTTTTGCTATTTTAAGGATGGAAAAACATGCTCTGCGCCATTGCTAACAGGGTTGTGCATAGTCTAACAGGGTTGTGCTTATTCTCCTAATGAGTTATGGGTGTGTTTTGAGCATAATGCACATTAAACCAATCAGAGTCTCATCTCCCATTCCCTTTAAGAGTCAGTTGCGTCACACCATGGAGCATTTGCTATATTACAAAAAATAGAACCCTTCACTAGCGAGAAAACAGTTAAACTGACCATCTACAGAGCAAGGATAAAGAATGAGCCTCCTTCATTCGGCCTCTTTACTTTCTCTTTCCTTTCCTTTTACTCTTTACTCTTTTACTTTAGTAAAAACTGTGTTGCATGCACTACACTGAAGACATCCATTAGCCTACATATTTAAATTTGTTTGATAAGCGCAAAGATTTGTTTCAAAACTATTACTAAATTCAGTTCTAATTTCCAGCAAATTAATAAATGAACAATAATAACGAAGTGTGGAGTTATATCCAAACACGTCCTATTCTCCATTTGGTCCAAATCTAAACTTGTTTTTAAGAAAACAAATATAAATATTCATATAATAAATAATGCTGCTACAAATAATAACATTATGCAAAAGCATATTGTCATTAATAAACTGTGTGTATTAAGCAATGTGTAAGCGTTTGACCTCACATAGGTGCACAACTAACCACTGGTGGAAAGAGTACTGAAAAATCATACTCAAGTAAAAGTACTATTACTTACATAAAAATGTAGTGCAAGTAGAGTAAAAGTATTTGCTGTGTACTTAAAGTATGAGCCCTTTTAAAAGTACTCAAACGTAGTGAGTAGTGAGTATTACGCTGTAAAAAGCTGATGCGTTTACATTTAATTTGTGGATTTGTGTAAACGTAACATTCTGTAGTGCATCTAGTTATTGCTCAGCAGGCACACAATGTCATAGGACATTAATATTAGGTTAGATTTAGGTTGTGATGTCAGGTGACCAAAATTCAATGTCTAGCCAGCGTCAAATGACAATATTATTTTAATGTTCAATAATGACATCAAATGACGTTGATATTTGGTTGAATTTAGGTTGTTAGAAAGTGACCAAAATCCAACGTCGACTCAACATCTTAAACCAATGTCATATTGACATCAAATACTGACATTTGTTCGTCATGTATGGCTACCAAAATCCAACATCTAATAGACGTCATAGTTGTAACATCCACATAACGTCAAGCTATTACATCTTTAGACGTTGATATTTGGTTGGTTTTAGGTTGGACATAGACGTTGACCTGACGTTGAGTTCTGACATCAACCTGATTTTCATTTCCAAACAAAATGCAGCTTCCCCATGACGTTATGGTACAACGTCAATCTTGTACATGTCTTGAGGTAGTTAATTATGATGCAAATTACCTTCTATGTGCGATTTGATTGGACAGGAATCACAGGACTGATTTTTCTAATCCCCATAGACAAGAAAAAATAGTAGTGACTGCAGGTTGAAGGAAAGTAGTTGAGTAAAAGTACAAATACTGCATCAAAAAATGTACTCAAGTAAGAGTAAAAGTACACATTTTTAAAACTACTTAGTAAAGTACAATTCCTGAGAAAAACTACTCAATTTACTCAACTACAATTCCTGAGAAAAACTACTCAATTACAGTAATTTCAGTATTTGTAATTAGTTACTTTACACCACTGCAACTAGCACGCTCTGCACTGGACTTTAGACCAGCTTTTACTTGGTCAATAGTACAATCTAATTCAGTTTTTTAAAAATAGCAACACGCCAACAATGCACCTTAACACACCTTCTTTCTAGACCGGCACATCCATAAGTCCACAAAGTAGGGCAAAGGGATTTGCTATAAAATTAGGGTTGCGCTGGTCTTAAAATAGCAACAAATCGTGCCAAACACGTCTTGCGCCTTATTGCACCTGGTGTATTTTAGGGCCCACATGCTGTATGTCTGTTTCCACATTAATAACTTAAAAGAACCTCTATTATGCATTAAAACGGGTCATATTTCGGTTTTATGGGTCTTCAACAACATACTGATATGCATGCAAGGTCAAAAAACACTTTCATGGTCTTATAATATGCATTTATTTTTACCTAATTATCCCTGCGACTCCCATTTTAATCGTTTAGAGATTTATTTGTTCCCAAACCCCTCCTTAGCCCTCTGCGCTGATTGGACCGATGACAGCCTGTTGCCATTGGTCGACAGCGTTTAGCCCGAGACACGGTATATCAAGCCCCTGGGTCGCCAACATTGGTATAGGATCCGATCGCAGCAGACACCCGAAACACGCTTTTTAGTAAAACTTACTTACACCACAGTAAACAGTACCCAGTTCTCAACAGTGTAATTTAGACACCTCACCCCCGAAAGCAGTGCAGTTAAACACCACAAACGCAAAGCAGCACACGTCGCTTTTTCAACGTGGCATTAGACGCGATATGGGAATATAGAGTTAACCTGATACAGTGCAAGCAGTTACAAGTAACAACACAATTAAATGCATACTTTACAAGCTCGAGGAAACAAGGAGGCAGCTATTTACTTACACTTATGAAATGTGTCATGGGCCAGGTCTGATTTCATTAATTATCTTTCATTTTGGAGCTTTTCTACCCTCTCAGCTGTTGATCATTTCTATTTGCAACTATTATATGTTCTAAGGGCTTACCTGTACATCCCCAGCCAGGGGGTTGTAGCGCTCCTCCTCTGTCCTCTGACAAGCTATCTTTGCGGGCTCTCATGTGCTTACCCCAAACCTTCTTTCCAGTGCTGTGCACCAGCCAAAAGCCTAGCGTACCTAATAAACTGGCCTTATTTTGCACGTGTTACCAAATTCCATCGTATTCTGTGACCCTAGTAGGCGCTGTTCTCACTGTTTGGCTTAAACTGGCTCCCACAGGCGGATTGGACATGCAAACAGCTTTCATAGCCTACTCTCACGCTGGAATGAACGGTTCAATACTAGTATCTATAAAATCCCTTGTATTTCACACAGAAAAATTTTATGTTCTTTAAATGCAAACAGCATTGCAAACTCATGATTTCAGGATCTGTTTGTATTTGCTGTGTTAGTGAGCGGGGCTTATGTTTCGCATCCACGTCACGCCGAAACGGCAAAAGACTCGTTAACAAGACGATTCATTCCAACCACTATAAGTTGACTGATTTTTTTTTTTAGAAAAAAAGTGCTCTCTTTAATGCACAACATAAAAAACTATATCTTAAAAAAATGGAGTTATCAGTTTTTGCAAAGTCTGGAGTATTATTATACATTTGTGTCTAATATACTGGATTGTGCCAATTTGACATCTTTAGACAAGCATCTTTCCTTTTCATTAATTATATCTGCAGACAGATCAACTACTGGCAATTGAAACAACCAATAAAGTAAAAATACCGCCAGTGTATGACTTTTTTTAATGTTGTTTGTCTTAAGGTGCGTCCCAAATCAAATACTTATGCACTATTCTGCACCATTTTGCAGTATAAATATTGTAAGTAGTGTGTTCACACTGAAAACTTACTGAAAAAAATAAATAAGTGCACTTTAATTACCCGGATGATGCACTCTTACGACCGGTAAAATGAAGTGTGGAATGATGGACACTTCACGCACTCAACGACAGCAGCTTTGCTCATGTAGCGGAAAGGGCGGAGCTATCGGGTGCACATGTTGGATAACTTTATTTATTTTGGATTATGAAAGCAAAATTCTTCTACAAGAGTGTTTATAGCACCTCCCGATAGTGAATGCAGTTATACTCATGACAGGTATTATTTGGTACTTTGGACATTTATTTTCCTAATTTGGCAACTGACAAACGTCATCAGGTAAACAGTTTGAATTTCTGCTTAGTAAAAAAAAATATTAGTGTTCCATTTGTGACGACACTACATTCATATACTACTGTATGCTGTTAAGTGTGTAATTGCATAAGTACATATACTCAAGTGCATGAGTGTAAAGTATGCCATTTGGGACGCAGCTTTATTTTCTTGGCATCTACATTAGTAATCCATCCAAAACTATTATTATTTGTACAGTATGCAGTTTTAGTTCTTAAACTGGAAGAGTCTTGGTTTACCCCCTTAGTGAAGACCAGTAAACCGTCTTTAGTTTTTTTATTTTTATTTCTAAAGTTCCTCTGCATTTCCACCTGCAGCACTGAGACTGAGGAGGGTGATGTGCTGAAGCTCCTTATCCTGTTTTTAAGGACTGATATTTTATTCTATTTCATTTCTTAAGCAAAGATGCTGATGCCGAACTGTACACTATACAGTCATTACAGATTACTGGTCTAGGCATTGTGCAGTATACTATTTTCAACGATTGTGGACTTGCACTCAAATATACCCATGCCGTTTGTCTCTTATTTTCTATGTGTGCATAATTTCCATCCATACACCAAGCATTGATGACCTTAATCAATTTTCTGTTCTGATCTCAAGCCTAGGCAAATAACTAAAAAAAACTTTCTGAGGCTGCATTTTTATGATGTCATTATATACTTTTTACAAAGTATTTTACAGTATTTTAAAATACAAAATACAAGACACTAAAGTATTTTGATACAAAATATTAAACCATTTTCATCAACTCCATGAAATACAAATTACAAAATACTATTTTGTATTTAAAATACATATTAGAAATACTTGTATCATAAATACTGCCCATCCCTGATTTTACTTAACCATTTGTCTTCATTATTTATTGTAATTTTCAATAGAACTGTCATGAAAACAATTTGTTACAGCAGGTAATTTTTCATGTGAATCTAATTCTTTCATTTAAAGGTCTATATAAAAACATATGCCCAATTTAAATGCATTATTCAACTAGTTGTCTATTTGAGTACTGATTCTTAGTATTAAATGGATTAATTGATTATTAATTTGATTTCAGTTTTAGCTTAAGTAGTTAAATTCCAGTTTCAGAACATGACAAATCTATACTTATACACATGCTTTGTATTACTTATATGCTGTAAATATATGCTGTAAATGTCTGAATGGGCAATGAAGTCTGCGAATGGTAACCTTTCTTTCTGATCTGCTTTAGCGGCTGGCACGCACTGGAATCATCATCACCACCAGTGAGTCTGTTCTGCTGCAGCTCGTGGCTGATAAAGAGCATCCAAAGTTTAAAGAGATCCAGAACATCATTAAAGTCAGCGCTCCAGAATCAGGCCTGCTGTCCAAGGTCTGATCAAAGTCAAAAACGAAAGCTTTTTTGAAAATATCCCTCCACATTAAACTGATTGAAATGCTCACCAGCATGTGTTAGTATTAAAACTGATACAACTCTTCAATTACATATGCACTTATTTATTTTTGATGTCATAGTCTATGAAGTCATAGAATCCAAAATGTATTTTTGGCGTCCGTTTTATCAAAGCAAATTATATGACCAGGAAGCATTTATTGGTGTTTACATGCAAAAGTACATGAATGAATAATTTCCACTAAATAATACAGCATGTTACACTCTAAATACATGTTCTGAATGTATAGAATCTACAGTAGTCAGTGCAGTGCAGTGATACAGATTAGAGGCTTTCAACAATGTTTGTTCTTTAGCTTTAGCTGAGGCTTTTGTGCCCATAGAATAGATGACTGATTTCCTGTGTATTAAGAGATGGGTTTTTTTTTTCTGACTCAGTTACTGTATTTTTCACAAGTATAGTTGAACGTCAAACTACCTCTCATCTAAATCATGCTGATTAACGGTACATTTTAACCAAGTTACTGAAATCATTTGTTGTGTTTTTTTTTTGTTATCTGTACAAATGTTCATATATACCCTGAAGACCTTTAGCTAAAAGTTTCAGCTTCTTCAGCGCAAGCAGACTATTATTATTATTATTATTATTATTATTAGGACATACTGTTACAGATTCATTTTAATGAAAATCATGGTGCCTGAACAAATTCTGGATTAGGTTTAAGTTAACAAAACTAAACCAGTGCGAACAGGTTGTGCAGCTGATCATCCACTTTTTCAGTTAACTCGAGCTTTGATAGTTCATGAGCCACATGCACCTGAAGGCTGGACAACTGTAGCAAACCGCCAATCGTGTACCTTAAAATATAAACATACTCTGATTGACTTCCCACAAGAGTTATCGCCACAATACACAGACAAAGATTAAAAAGTAAAAAAATGCGAAGAATTTAAATAACATATATACAGCAAGACTTATACAGCAAATACTGTATAAATGTTTGCTTTATTAGTGCAAGTGAAGATGTCAAGTTTGTATAGGTTATGTTGTGTACTATGCAAAGACTCAGATCTATTCTTAGTAAATTACAATTCCTAAAAAAAAAAACTACTTAATTACAGTAAACTGAGTATTTGTAATTTGTTACTTTACATCACTGCTAAGATATCATGACAACAAAGAACGATTAAACCTACCCTGAGCTACCTTTATAGTGTCCGAAATCCAGAGTTTAAACAAAAACTTAACTGGCTAGCCAGCTAATCTGGTACAGGCCCCAGGTTTCATGTAGTTCTGTATATTTTTCAAAATGGACATTTTTGTGTAGAGACCATGTGTAAGCATTCTTTTTACCCCATTGTCTGAATTTATTTACCCAATCAACCCTAGATCCTATAAACTACAATAACCCTTTAAAGTTAGATGGGTTATTTCCACACTTGCATTTTACACTTTTATTTATCGGCATGTCTTCTGTGTGTTTATTTGTGTTGAAATCAGCCTACATTTGTTGTGTACAGTACTTGTATATTGGGAGAATGTATTTGGTGCCTCTTAATGAACTGTCACTACTGATTGTATTTAGTGCTTATTTTTTGTTGCTGTATTGAATTAGCTAAATTATTTTGTGTACTTTTGTGTACAATTGCTTTTGTATTTGCTCTACAGTATATTTATCTGAGATGAATAAATGTTTATATGAACAAAGCCTTATACGCATAAAAGGCTTGTCATTATAAAATAGCATTTCTGGAAACTACAGTAATCGGGCAAAATGGGAAAATATTGCCAAATACGTTTTCATCTAATTATGGTATACTACATGGCTATTCAATTAGTTTGTCATGGGGGCCAGTTCATGAAAAATATCCCAAATGATGGGGCGTAGAGATATGACTTGCAATATAAGTGAGGACACAACAGCAATATCAGAGCCCATATGCTGTATTTTTGCTCCTTAAGACACCCACGTTGGCTTTTTCTACATTAAACTGTAATATGTTGTATTTTGAAACTACATAACATTACTCCATTGTACAATGTGGCTTTTTTTGCAAACATATTCAAATATGCACAACAAAATCAGTGTATTGATCAAGTAGGCTTCTTCTACATTCAGACACATTCATATGTTATGTTTTAAACTGCGTAACAATTAGGGATGCAACGATTATAGATTTTGGTTGTAAGATTATATAGTCTGAAGAATAATCAGGGTTTCATGGTTATCACGATTATTATGCGGTTATTAAATTCAAAACACTACTTGTTCAGAAAATCTGAAGAAAACGGCTTATAATTTATAGTGTTGTTTATTGCTGCTGAGTAACCAAATACAGCACAAAATATTAATAAATAACAAACAATAGTACATTTCTCTCTTTGGACTTTTTGATTTGAGCATAAATGATATTTTTACAATGAAAATAAATGACAGAACAATGAATAAATAAATAAAAATAAGAATAAAAAATAGTATTTGTCTAATGTTAATTTAAGCTATATTAGCTCAGAATTTAAATGAACTGTTGTTATCTGCGTTCATACATACATAATTCAATTCAATTCAATTCATCTTTATTTGTATAGCGCTTATACAATGTAGATTGTGTCAAAGCAGCTTCACATGGAAGTTTATAGTGAATTGAAACAGTGTCAGTTCAGTTTAGCTTAGTTTAGTATGGTTTAATAATCACTACTGATAGTCCAAACACTGAAGAGCAATTCCATCGATGCACAGCTCTACAGATCCCGAACCATGCAAGCCAGTGGCGACAGCGGCGAGGAAAAAACTTCACCAATTGGCGAAAGTGAAGAATTTAAAAAACCTTGAGAGAAACCAGGCTCAGTTGGGCACGACCATTTCTCCTATTGCCAAACGTCTTGTGCAGAGCTAATAAAGAGCTAATTATCATTTTAATAATTTGTAATAATTTGTCTAACATATCTTCTGTTTACATTGCACTGAAAGCCACGCACACCTCTTACCACTACAGCGTGAGAATTTTTACTGTGTGCGCCTAGAGGCTGCAAGTGCGACGCTCTCAATATGCGCACATTTCCATTGGAAATAATGAACTTGCGTGTGGAAAAGACGCAATATGTGAATGGCTCGTTGCTATAGTTAATCCAATGTGCGTGCGTATTAGCCTCGGCATAAGCTCGGAACTTTAAACTAGCATAGGTGGCATAACTTTGTTTAGTTGCAGCAGTTTTGTTTCGTGCAACAGAAACGTGGCATTGAGAAGCTTTTACAATTCATTAACCGTAATGAATTAAAGTGCGGTTAATAGTGAAATTGGCTAATCATAGCATCCCTATTAACGATATCAGTGCATTGTACAAAAGGCCTTTTCTACAATTATATCCAAATGTTTTCTGCTGCCCGCGCCACTCGCTTAATGTTAGGTGATTCACTCTCTGCGCAGCTATTATACAGATGCACGTCACTTCATAACTATAGCGACCTTTTTTTTGACTAAGCTAAATTTATTTTTGATGTCTTGGTCACTATTTGTAGGGCCAGAACAAATTGCCTCGGGGGCTGGGTTTGGCCCACGGGCCGCCAGTTGAATAGCCCTGGTATACTGTATATTTGAAGGACGATTCATTCCACTGTGGCGACCCCTGATGAATAAAGGGACTAAGCCGAAGCAAAATGAATGAATGTATATATGAACTTTCCCCTACTAAATTGAGTTATGTCATTATTGCACCCCTTTCGGTGGATTAAGAAAACATTTCCATCCTTATTCCATGATGACTTTAGAGGATGTTAAGGCTTTAAAAACCCTTGTAGTGACAAATAAATTTATTGAAGGGCATCCACTATTTAAAGATACAAGCAAAAATAGATTTGGAATGATAGGAATCATTATAAACTTTTAAAGTGATTTGACAAATTTTCACAAAATGTTGCACCTATCTAAATACTTGCTAATACTGTACATGTGTCCCAAATCTTAATTTATTATTATGCTCAAGTGCTTTGTTGTCTGAAAGAATTTGAATTAAGGTTATGGGTACTGATTTCATGGGAACTGCATAAATTAAATATCTAAATCTAAATCCAATATCTAATAGAATTTAAAAAAAAGACTATATAAACATTGCATAAACTTACCACCATATACATATTTCACTGCTGATTCAGCAAGCTTCCTGAATTAGCAGTCAAAATAATGTTTTTCAACTATATAATTCTGAAAATCAACTTGATGGAGGTCTTTTTGGAGTGCTATTTTGAAAGAGTTTTTAATGCACATAATACCTTCAAAGAAAACCATGTGGTAATGGCATAACAAGTATGTGCATAACTTTGAGATACTTTATGGTGTGACTAATGTGTCTTTCTTTGCATTTATTAATGCAACCAGAGACCACTGTGAAAAAAACTGCTTTTATATTTTAATAATTTAATGCAATAATGCTTAAAGTTTGCATGAACTGTAAGTTGCTTAGACTTTTATACAGTATGTTGATGTACTTTCAACTGAAACAGAATATAGTGTAGAGGACAGACATTATTATTGCAAAATAATGTAAATTTGGATTTCAAACAGACTTTAAGGAACATTCCAGCAAATTAGGCAGGCAAAAGTAGAATGCCAGTGTAGTTCTAGGTCAATTAAAACTGATTCAGTTGAGTTTAATACAAATTTCACTGTTAAAATTCAGTTGAGTTTAATTTAGTTTAGCAAGTCAGAGATGACAGTGGCAAAGAATCAAAACTCCACCAATTGATGGAAGAGGAGAACAAACCTTGGGAGAAGCCAGGTTCAGCTGGGGCAACCATTTCTCTTCTGCCAAACATCAAGGGCAGAGCTCTGGGTGTTAGAGGGCTTGCGAACGATAAGCATCCATCGTGGAGAAGGTTTAGATCCTTATAGGTCATCGGGTGGGTGTTCAGACTAGCCAACGGAATCAATGCAGAGACTTGACTGTCACTGGTATCTTTGCAGAAATGTGCTCTTGGCTCATCAATAACCATAACAACCATCTGCTCTAGATATGGGCCAGATCAACAATTATGTGAACCTTGGGATGAGGAGAAACAAACCAATTAACATGAGCATAGATGCAGTTCAAACTGCAATATGTTTTGGGAAGTGTTCCCAACTTTGGTTGTCCTATATGTTGCAGCCAAATAAAAAAGATTGAGTTTTCAAGGTTACACATTTGTGTTTTATGCGGCAACCTCCCGCTCTCTCTCTCGTGAAGCAAATATGGAAGTAACTGAAACTGCAATTCATTGAAATTCCGCTAGTCCTGGCTCCATAATAGAGCAAACTTTTATTGAGCCCACTTTTAAAATGGCCAACTTTACAGCAGAAAAAAGGGTGTTTACAGCCTGAAACGTGACAAAGAACGATTTTGGTTCATATAGCTAATATAACCCTTCATGACAACTGTGAGGGGGTGAATTTTTTTATAACTCATCCGTTTTCTTTATATTAGGTTATAGTAACCTGCATAATTAAGGGCGTGGCCACTTGAGTGACAGCTATGTCTCGTTAGTCGCTGTAACTTCACCTCAGCTGATTCCGGCTGATTAGCCTCTGAACTCGGCATACAGTATACATCGTATTTTTGTGTTGTTTTATGTGACTACACAGTCAATTGCTTTTTATAATTATTTCTTACAATTATCAGATGATATGGCATGCTGTGTGCACTTAATTGTGCTCACAAACCATTCACGTGACCTCCGTTTCCCAGGTGAGTGAAACTTTATACTTGTATACCATCTCTATAAATGTATTTGTTTTATTTAAGATCATTTATATTTTTTATTAGAACTGTAAATCACTCCAGAATCTGACAGATTGATTAGCTGTAGGCTATAAACAGTCATCTGAAATGTTGTCATACAGTGCCTGGATTTCATGAATAGCCTTGCATTTACTAACACAGACTATATTTTAAGTGTTTAGAAGTAATTCGGGTATTCCTCCTGTAGAAAAACGTCATAAGACCAATGATTAGTGGCTCAATGTATTACAACAGTGTTTTTAAAAGACTCAACACTTCATTGATATAGTATGCAACCAAGCACATGTGGTCAGAACACAAACGAGTTGCAGGTAATGAAGCATTAAGCGCTTCTCTTATAGGAAAGCCCGTCTAAGCAAAAAGCTAGCAGGCATCTGTAGCTCCGCTCTTGCTCCGCCTATTTACCTTGGTGTGGTATACGCCAGTTGGTGCGATAACGCACATACAAAATGGCGACATTTGGCCACGCCTACTGGTAAATTGTTTTGGGTTCTTCAGAAACCTATGAATTACGTTACGGATACTACGTCCTTATCTTTTACAGTCTATGGTTTTATGTATATGCTAGTGCAGGTAACACCGGTCTTGGTCCTGGAGGTCCAGTGTCCCGGCAGTTTTAAGTTTCAAGAATAACTTTAGCAAGACTTTGGTTAGCATGTTCAGGTGTGTTTGATAATGGTCAGAGCTAAACTCTGCCAGACACCGGCCCTGCAGGAACAAGTTTGGTGACCTGTGCAAGTTTGAGCGCCCCTGGTCAGTTTGGTCTAGATTTAAACTGACAGAGTGTGCTGGCCTCCCAAACTGTGCTTAGAAGGCTGTTTCAGATATGAAAAGGATCTTCCACCTACTGTCAATTTTCATATCCTAGGAATAATCAATTGTCCAGAATTAATTGGGCGTAGTGGACATGAGAGGCTTTGTAAGTAGTCAATAAGATTTATGCAGTGTTTAATTGGGAGCCAATGCAATGCTGACAGAACCAGTCTAATATGATTATATTCAATTCTAGAAATATGATCATATTAGTCTAGTTCGACTGTATATAGAGCAAAGAGCAGATTATATGTGTAAGCCCACACAGACCACAAAACATATTAGACTCATTTGAATTACATAGTAAGATGCGTTTTAAAGAGAAACAGTGAGTCAGACTTGGGCCCAATCCCAATTCTACCCCTTAGCCCTTTCACTTACCCCTACCCCTCATTTTGCGTGTTCTTGTGAAGGGGTAGGGGTGTCCCAATTTTCTTTAGCTTGAAGGCATAGGGCTGAGGGGAAGGGGTAGATAACCCTTCGAATGAAGATTTTTCAGGAGCACACTCGAAACCAAGGGGTAAGAAAATTTCCCAGAATACACCAGCTACAACCGCATTATCGCTGCACCCGAAAGTAAGAAGATCCACAAATTAGTATTTTTTTGTCATTATTACGAATTTTTACAACAAGCAAACACGTTTTAATATATTCATAACCGAGTTCGTGTTTTACTGTCATGCTTTTATAAAAAAAACGCTAAAATAAAAACCGCTAAATTTTGCGACCTATAATCCATAATAATAACTCCTGTACAGCAGTCTCACAACATTCTGACACTCAATGACACTCGAACACCCAGTCAAAAAAGTGTCTGCTATAATGTTAATGTTTTTGGTGTGTTTAAATAGATGAATATGGCCACGGTGTAAATGTGCAGTATAGTTATGATCTTATTGCCACATTAGATTGTTATGATAACATAATATATGCCTTAGTGATTACCTGAAGATAAATGCCAAAAAATAACACAACTGGAATAACTACAGCAGTCGCGAGGGTCTGATCTCATATGAAGCAAGAGATCGCGATGACGTGTGTAGGTGCTGTAGTGCTGTCCCAAGTCTTAGGGGTAAATTTTGAAACCCTTCCTCTTCACACTCTGTTTTAAGGGCCAAGGGGAAGGGGTACAAAAATATAATTGGGATTGGGTTTTAGCATTACTATTACAGATTAGTCATTATGGTGGTAGTCCTGAATCTGATGCACTTGAGTTTAACAGATTTGAATGCACGATGTGATATAAATGGAAAACTATTGGCTGTGAAAAGAGGGAGGTGATACACTAGGTACCACACAGCTTTGTTTTGTCACTAATAGACAAGACTTTCCCTCTGCGATGACATGTACAAAGGGAGTATGTCAATCAAAGTGTTTCTGCAGTTTTTATCAAGTGTGATTATAAAAATAGAATTAAAGGGGTGGTCCAGAGTGTATTTTAAGGCTTGGCTGTGTTTATGGAGTGCAAAGCAATGTGTGTTCATGCTTTATTTGTAAAAAAAAAATCATGTTATTTTTTTCATATATCTTTAATCATATACAGCTACTCAGCTAACATAAAAACAACTGTCATATTTCCTAGTTCCTCCGAAGGCCAGGCCCCAAGACGCTTTCATTGGTCAGCTAACGTAATGTGCTGGGATTCGAAAATCGGCTCCATGTCAAGGCAAAGCAAGGCAAGGCAAGTTTATTTATATAGCACATTTCATACACAGTGGCAATTCAAAGTGCTTTACATAAACAAGAATAAAAAAGACAAGTGTAAGAAAAAATAAAAACATTATTAAAAAAACTGATAAAAATGTGTTAAAACAGGTTGTAAAAGAATGGAAAAAGAAGAGAAAAACATAATAGTGCGATCTGTCGGACGTAGCACAGTGCTCATTCAGTAAAGGCACAGCTAAACAGATGCGTTTTTAGTCTTGATTTGAATGTGCCTAATGTCGGAGCACATCTGATCATTTCTGGGAGCTGCTTCCAGCAGTGAGGGGCGTAGTAGCTGAAAGTGTAAAGACGTGAGGACAGGTGTAATGTGCTCTGATTTCCTGGTTCTGGTCAGAATCCTGACCGCAGCGTTCTGGATGAGCTGCAACTGTCTGTCTTTTTGGGAAGGCCAGTGAGGAGGCTGTTACAGTAATCCACCCTGCTGCTGATAAAAACATGAACAAGTTTCTCTAAGTCTTCACTGGAAACAAAGCATCTGATTCTTGCAACGTTTTTGAGATGATAGTATGCTGATTTACTAATTGCTTTGACATGACTATTGAAACTCAGGTCTGACTCCAGAGTCACACCAAGATTCTTAACCTTATTTTTTGTTGTTTGACCTTTAGAGCCAAGGTACGCATTCAGGTGACCTTCAAGGTTGAGAACCTCAAACGCAATGACTTCAGTTTTCTCTTTGTTTAACTGAAGAAAGTTTTGGAACTTCCAACTGTTCATTTCATCAATGCATTGGCAGAGGGTGTCAATAGGGCTGTAGTCTTTGTAGGCAATAAGTCTAAGTAGATTTGAGTGTCATCAGCATAGCTGTGGTAGGAAATTTGTTTAACTACTGCAGTTTTAAGTGAGTTTGGAAAAATCCCTGAGAGAAGTGAAGCATTTACTACTTTTAGGAGATCCATTTCTAAACAGTTAAACACCGTTTTGAAGAATGATGTGGGTAGTGGGTCAAGACTGCAGGTTTATGTTTTCATAATTTGCACAATCTCCTCTAAGATTTTACCATTAATTGCCATGAAATAAGACATAATGTCTGATTTTTAAAGTTGTGGTTGAGCTTGTCTGACGTCGGCACAACTTGGCTGATTGGATGAGCTGATTGCCTTTCTGATATTATTGATCTTATCAGTAAAGAAATGAGCAAACTCATTACATTTACTTTCCGAGATTAGTTCACTGGGAATCCTACTGGGGGGGGGTTGTGAGTCTCTCTACCGTTGCAAAGAGGATGCGAACATTATTTAGATTGTTGTATATAAGGCTTGAAAAGAAAGTCTGCCTAGCGGTTTTTAGTTTCACATTAAAAGCATGAAGACTGTCTTTATAGATATTATAGTGGACTACTAGTTTCATCTTCCTCCACATACACTCAGCTTTTCTGCACTGTCTTTTCATCATTTGAACTGCGGTTGATTTTCTCCAAGGCCCGTTTTTCATCCCTGTTTTCTTTCTGACTTTAACAGGAGCAATGTCATCTATGACATTCTTAACTTTAGAGTTAAACAAATCAAGGAGAGAATCAACAGAGTCTTCAGATATACTTGGTGCAAGCGATATGGCCTTCATTAACTGCTCACTAGTGTTCTCATTTATGCATCTCTTTCTGACAGAGACAGATCTGTCTTCAATGGCTGGAGTGATCAATATATCAAAGAAAATAGAGAAATGATCAGATCAATATCCTTAACAACAGTCGATGAAATGTGTAGACCCTTAGTTATAAGTAGATCAAGAGTGTGTCCACGATTGTGTGTGGGTCCTTGAACATGCTGAGTCAGATCAAAAGTGTTAAAAACAGTCTTGAGTTCTTTTACAGCATTGATTTCTGGATTATCAATGTGAATATTAAAATCCCCAACAATAGTAAAATAGTCAAACTCAGAGGTTACTATTGATAACAGCTCTGTAAAATCATCAATAAAAGTTAGAGAATATTTTGGAGGTCTGTAGATAATGATCAGTAAAATGCGTAGAGCAACTTTTAGTGCTATACTCAGATATTTAAATGACGAATAGTCACCAAATGACACTTGTTTACACTCATAGACATCTTTAAACAGGGCAGCGATGCCTCCACCTCTCCTATTAGCTCTGCAAACACTCAAAAAATCAAAGTTTAAAGGAGCTGTTTCATTCAGAACTGCTGTGCTACAACTGTCATCTAGCCAAGTTTCATTTAGAAGCAAAAAATCAAGGCAATTTGTGCTGAAAAATCATTCACTAAAAGTGACTTATTGTTAAGTGATCGGATGTTTAAAAGTGCTAACTTAACAGTTTGAGCTGTTTTCCCTACACTATTCTCAGATTTACATTTAATAGACACCAGATTTAAATGATTTGCTATACGGCCTGAAGAAGTCTTCGGTTTTCTGTCACATAATACAACACATATCTGCGAAGAGAAAGCTACAGGCACACTGGGTTCCTGCTTGTTCTGTAAACATTTGATAACAACGTTATCTAAGCAGGCACCCGACACACATCACTGTGAGCTGTTGTGTTCACCAGCTGAAGATGGGGCGTTGTTTGGGCCCTGGCGGTGTCAAAGTCGGAGGGCTCTTCCATGTGGTCTCAGAGGCGGTTGTGGAGCAGGCCGCTTTTTTTTTTTATTGATAACTGGGAGCTTGCAGCAACAGAGTGTGAAAGTTTAGTTCCAGCATACACCAGTTCCTCCATCTTTTTTGAGAAACCTAAAAGAGGCGAGCAAGGTGACAATGAGAACATGTCTGGTGACAGAGGCTGTGGTCTGGAGATTCTGGCTGCTGAAATATGTTTTCCTGGCTGTTTTCCTGAGGATCATTGTTGAGTGACGAGACTTGATGCTGTTCTGATACGTCACAGTCTGTTTGTGTTGAGCAGAAGGGAAACGAGAGTGTCTATCAATGGTGGTTGTTTTGGCTGCGTAGCGTTATCACTGTCCTTGTGTGATGCGTCAGCCCCAAGTCCACTCGGAAGCTGATTTGAGGCCCTGTGGCTTGAGGCCCTGTGGCTAGGTATGTGTGTGTGTGCCTTTTGGGTTGAGTTCAGTGGCATACACAGCCGATGGATGATGGAGGGAGAAATAGATATTGTCCTTTAGCACTTTTGCACGAAATTTGTTTGGATGAAAGCAGTCTGATGTAAACAGTTGTCTTTGGTTCCAGAAGAGATTGAAGTTGTCAATAAAATTCAGTCCTTTCCTGTTACATGTTTTCTGCAGCCATGCATTTAGGCCAAGAAGCAGTGAAAACATATTTGTCCCTCTTGCAGGGAGTGGTCCACTGATGAACGACTGAATCTTCAATCTTTCAGCTGTTTCCAAGAGCTCACTGAAATCTTTCTTGAGCAGTTCTGACTGTTCCTTCTGAATATCATTCTTCCCCACATTGATGATAATGTGGGGAAGTTTTGCAGTCTTGTGCTTTTTCAGAATTTCCTCAAGTTCTTGTGTACATCAGAAACTGTTGCATGAGGGAAGCAGTATGTTTTTGTAGCTCTGCTCCTGAAATTTCTGATTATTGAATCTCCAACTAGTGTTCTTATCTCAGGTGCGATCGGAGCAGAATGCTGCTGTCTAGTCGGCCTTGAGCCTCTGTTCCATACAGAATTAGCTGCTGAGACATGCAATCTCTGTCTGACTGCATTTGGGGATTCTTCACCCATATTTCTCAAAACTTCATATTTGTTCTGAAGCTGTATTTGAGTCCGAGCTGTATTTGGGGTAGAGGGCGCTAATGCAGCAGGGTATGATCTGACCCCGCAAGTACCCTTTGGTCTTGCACCTTGTTTATGCCATTTGTTATCACGCTCATTTTCAATAGTTTCATTTTGTTTTTCTGTGCTCAAAACAGTAGCTGGAGTAGATTTATGGGACTCACCGGCTGTATGCTGTGAGGGTCCACAATAAAGCGGTCCTGTGTGTTCTGGCAGTTCTGTTCGGATCGCAAGTAACTTTGTTTCAAGAACTGCAATCTTTTGTAGAAGATTGTGGCAGTTTGTACAGCCATCCGATGCAGAGGCATTTTCACAGCCGTGCTTTCCAGTCTCAGGAATGTAAGCAGCTGGTAGCGGGAAGATTGTTTGGTTGATAATTCTGCTCTTGTTAGTAAAGCTATATTCCAGAGGTTTATAGATTCGATGTTGGTCTTCAAGCTGTGTTGTTTGAGCACTGTGCTCGGCTTAAGTTAAAATTAGGGTATAAAATATAAAAGCAAGAGTGCAAAGTAGTAGGCAAAGATGTCCGGACAGTAGCAAAGCAGAAAGTGAATGGGGAAGCGCCACCAGGAAGTGTCATCAGGAAGCGCCACGCCTCTATATAGCACACAATTTGTTGTTGTGTAAAATCTGTAAGTCGGTGTAACTGTTAGCCGTATAAGCCATACACAACAACACACTTCTGCTCACTCACCATGCCATCTCTAAATGTGTCTGGGTCAACTTAAGGGAATTTGTCTGTACTAGAGCATTTTGAGCAGATGTTTGTGGTCTTCTTTTGTGTTGTTGTGTGTTTCTGAAAACGGTGTTGTGTGTAACAGAGTTTCGTTGTTGTGGAAAGTTGCACTGGATCTCGACAAACATCTTCTAGGTTTCAAAAAAGAAGCTGAGGTCTTTGAAGTTCTCAAGTTGAAGCAGTTTATTGTTACAGCAGAGATGGTCGATCGAGCTCTCTCCCTTCCAATGTTCAAAAACCGACAGTTTATATACAGTTTCTTATGCATAGTTATCATGAGACATGATGTAACATCACCCTACTCCTGGCTCCAATAGGATCCTATAGCTTTTTAATTAATGGCTGTATGTTTTTCTGTTTTTACATATCTTAAAAGTCATGTAGCATGTGCTTACAATCATGTGTTTGCACGTGATCGTGTTGTTTCCATACTTTCTAAATTATTTAGTTTATGTATGCTATTTTAGTGAGGGTTGTTTTTGTCTTGGTCAATACATGCATTTACCTAAATGTATTGCATGCGCTCTGTCTGCATTCTTACTTAAGCACATGACCTGTTGTGCTTCAATTATAAGGCCCTCAATTATAAGACCCTGCATGTCTGTGTGTTTCCTCTGCATCTCTTGAATCCATGTATTTCTATAAGTGTATTTTAATAATAATCTATATTTTAATAGTGGCAGATTATATAATGATTACAAAATAAAAGTTCCTCTATAATTCTCTTAAACCGTCAGCTGATTCGCTGGTGTCTCAGTGATAGGCCCAGTTTAGTTGATCTTGAGCGCCATCCCTAGTTGCACTGAACAGGTGGCCAGTGACATTACACTTATCCAGCAGTCATGGCTTGGGTTGTATAACAGGTTCAGTGTAGATAAACACTGTCAATGATTTGTAGAAGGAGAGCAGGAGTGGCAGAGGAACTGAAGAAAACAGATCCTGATCCTGAACTTTCCTTGCTGCGCCTGTGAGGCTCCGTGTGAAGCTGGAGGAGCTGAAGACACACACACACACACACACACACACACACACACACACACACACACA
>CAIGQZ010016425.1:0-25240 GCA_903798205.1 Danio tinwini
TCACAGGATGAACAGGACTCTCCAGAATCACAGCAGCTACACAAACAACAAACATCAACACACATATGAACATAATGCTGACTTTATAAATACAAAAGCAAATTATATATTGTGCTGTATATTAAAATGTGGTAAATTTTTATTGACAAGTGTTTTAAACACTATTAATTACTTTTATTGTAATTTGTGTTGTATTAGTTGGTTATGTTTTCTGTTCACTAGACCAATTCACTACTGTGTCTAATGCTTTCTGCTCTCATCAACTTAATCTGTTTTAAAAGAATAAATACAGACTCACAGTGTACAGTGATATTAACAGGATTATAGTTCTTTCTAGATTCAGACTGACACCAGTAAACTCCAGTGTGTGATGTGGTGAAGCTGATTGTACATGTAGATCCTGTTTGTGATGAACAATCACTCATCCACCCGCTGTTTCTGTATCTTCTGACTCTCCATCCAGTAGAGTTACTCTTGTCTTCACAGCTCAGAGAAAGAGAGTCATATGTAAAGTGTTGAGCTCTGCTGGGACTGATGACCAGAGAAACTGGAGGAGAAACACCTGAGACAGCAATAATTTACAAAAATGTAACTTTTATTTTTATATGATCCAATCATGTCAGTTCTGTGTAAACTCACCAGTGACCCACAGTGGCTGTTTGTTGCTGAAAGTTGTTGTATAGGCTGGTTTTCCTGGTTGTTGTATAGGCTGGTTTTCCTCTTGGTTAAACTCCTGTGTGTTTTAAAGCAACAGAACTGACAGTGTATTTTCCTCCAGCTCCTCTACTGCTGTCTGAGAGCACCTTATAAGCACCTCTGTTGTCTGTGTAAAGTGAGATTGTACAGATATTTACTATAATCAGCTATTTCTCTGTACACACAAATAATTTTCACTCTAACTAATCTAGTCAGACTGGTTCAGCACTCTTAACCTTGATAATATATATTTAAATAAAACTAGTTGATCAGATGAAAAATTACAGGGGCAGAACTGTTGCATTATTAAAAATAAATCTAAAGAGATCCATAAAAATGAAATAATTTCACAAAAAATGACACAAGAATTAAAAATGCATGCAGGAGTTGCATAAAAGCAAAAAAAAAATATCCACAAATATGTTTTTACATCACAAACACAACTTTGCTATAATTATTTGTGAATATATTTGATTTTGACTTTGAAGATTGACTTTGGATTTATTTGTGAATCATGAAATTGTTTATTTGAAACAATAGAACAATTCTTGCCCCATAGAAGCACATAAGGTACTCTACAATAACAGTACATGGATAATGATGTGTTAGTTTGTAAACTCAACATTATTATAATATGAACTGATGATGAGTTAATGCATGCGCTAATCATGAACTAACTTTAACTACAATATAATTCTCATGAGTTCATGTGTGCTTAGCGGCTACCTTAATTACTTGTTAGTACATGCTTGTTTGTTAATAAATGGGTAACACTTTATATTAACTACACACCATGAATCATTTATTAAGCATTAGCATCTAGTGAATTCATTATTTGTTAAGCATTAACTCTATATTAATAGATGTTAGTAAGCAGTTTATAACTGCAGCTACAAATGCTGTATTATTGACTTATAAGCACATTTATAATGTGCTTAATAATTGTACTTTCATACTTAGTGACTGGTTGACTTTTCATTAATAAATTAAATATTGCATTATTTACAAACCATTTGTATTTAAGAGTAGTTGGAGGTTTTTAAGATCATTCAGAATGAGTTAGTAAATGATTAATAAACTATTCAAATCAACATTTATATATCTTATTATTCAGGCATTAGTAATGGTTACTATGTATGTTAATAAATGCTTTATTAAGTCAACTTCATGCAGTTTTGTGACCTAATCTAAAGTGAGGAGTATTTATGCTTTATAAATCTCTTATAAATGACAACTAAAGGCTCAGTATCAAATGAACAATAGATCTTTGCAATCTTATCTAACAAGTAAAATAACTGTAAAGTTTAAACATCGCTGAATAACAGGAGTGTCAAAATACGACATAAAATTGGATAAAACAACAATAAATATATGAATAAATATATAATAAAAATATAATAATTTAAAAATATGATGCAACAGTTCAATGTTATTTAGAAATGTTTAAACTGTACAGTAATTTTATTATAGATAAGGTTGCAAAGATTATTATTTTTTTGATTCAGTTTGATTTGTGTCTCTTCAAATGAATAGGAATAAATAATGTCGTTTATTTCCTTTTTTCCTGTTTAGAATATAACTGAGCATTTAATTGTCATTTATAAGAGATTTATAAAGCATAAATAGTCCTCATTTTAGATTAGGTCACAAAACTGGATGAAGTTGAGTTAATAAAGCATTTTATTATATATAATGCTAATAAATAATAATAATAATAATAATAATAATAAAGCAGTTTTTTAAAGCATTGTTAGGTATGGTATCACATTGTGGTTTGGCAACCTATCTGTTCAGTGTAAATCCAAGTTGATGCATCTCTTAAAGACAGGATGGAAAATAGTTGGGCACGATGAATATTTTAATCCTCAAGTTTTATATGAGAATTGTGTCCTCAACCAGGTGGAAAGGATTGTGAACGATTCAACTCATTTTTTGTTTCCACATTATGACTGTAAAAAATAAATAGTTGAGAAAACATAAAAAAATAAGGCAACTTGATGCAGTAAGAACTTTGAGTTCTCTCAACAACTGTTTTTTAGTTCTTCTCAGTAACAATATTTTGTTCAGCTAACATAATTTTGTTTATTCATGCAATGTTGATTATCGTATTTTGCTAATAAAGATATTCTTGCCAAATCAACTGAAGCAACAGTTACTGCTATTGGGTCAATTCTTTTTTTTTCTGTTTAGTGGATTATTTAAAAATTTTGCTAAATAAGTAATTAGTACTAGCATATCATCCTGTTTTTAATCATTTTATTTAAAAAAAAATACAAACACAAACTTACTATTTCATTCATTCATTTTTCTTTGGCTTAGTCCCTTTATTTATCTGGGAAGGCCACAGTGGAATGAACGCCAATTTATCCGGCATATGTTTTACACAGTAGATGCCCTTCCAGCTGCAACCCAGTACATGGAAACACCCATTCACACTCACACCTGTACCACATGTCTTTAGACTGTGGGGGAAACCGGAGCAGCTGAAGGAAACCCACATGAACACAGGGTTGTCAACTGACTCAGCCTGGTCTTGAACCAGCAACCTTCTTGCTGTGAGGTGACTGTGCTACCAATTGTGCCACTGTCACCCTTCTTACAAGCATCAGATAAACAAGTGCAGTTTTTGATAGTCACGTCACGCATGTGTGAATTGTTTAAATATCAACATTCCTGTTCAACACAAAAATGTTTGTCCAGAAAACTCAGTTAAACATGTAGACATTTTTAGCGAATATTGTTGACATAACATACATTTTTATGTAGATCAATAGCTATTCACAATTCCTAGTATATATGACAGAAAAAATACAGTGTGCTGAACAAATGGTGATTAATTTTTTTTTACAGTGTATACTTCCCTCTGGTAGAAGATATAGAGTCCCAAAGTGTAGGTTGAACTGTTATAAGAAATCCTTTGTACCTGTTTCAGTGGGTTTATTTAACAAGAGTCTATCTTAATTAGCATTATAAATTCTGTAACTGCTGTTTTTGTATTGTTTTTATTGCCTGTTTTTATGGAATGTCTGCAGCAATATGGTGATGCCCATAACAAATTTCCTGTCAAGGACAATAAAGTTACTACTATTACTACTACTACTTTATTAACATGCAAATTAACTATTAGTATATGCCTGAATAATAAGAATTATAAATGTTAATTTAAATAGTTTAATTATTTACTAACTTATTCTGAATTATCTTTAAAAAACACCAACTATGCTTAAATAAATGGTTTGTAAATAATGCAATATTTAATTTAGTAATGCAAAATAAATAAAGTATGAAAGTACAATTATTAAGCACATTATAAGTAAAGAATACAGCATTTGTAGCTGTATTTATAAACTGCTTACTAACGTTTATTAATGTTGAGTCAATGCTTAACAGATAATGAATTCACTATTTGCTAATGCTTAATAAATAGTTCATAATGTTTAGTTATTATGAAGTGTTACCGAAAAGGGTTCTGTCAACATCAACATGATCACTTTAAGCACAGGAGTTCATGTGTAGTTAAGGATTTAGTTAATGGTGATGTGCCCCTCCAAGTAAAGTCATGACATATTTATGCATTAACAGCTCATAAGCTCATGTTGGTTACATTGAGCTTAAACTCAAATGTTAATATGTTAATACATTAACAACATACACTACAAGTAATTAAGGTAGGCATTTTTTACACATGAACTGAAATGTGATTGATGTTGTAGTTAAAGTTAGTTCATGATTATGTGACCGTGTGGTGTAATCTGATTGACATTTACGTCATCTAATTAGCAGGTAGCACCGTCCTTTTAAAGCCTGATTGGTTGTCGATTGGGATGCGTCGAGTCCAGCTCTGCGTCTTGTTTGGTGTGCGTCTTTGCGGCTACAGCATGATGCTCTTTTGGATATTGATTTTTCATTTGTTTAAATGGGCCAACGTTAAGATTTGCTTTTTTGGTGCTGTTATAGAGCTTTTCCTTTGTTGCTGCATGGAGGGTGTCATAGTGACCAGCGCCTTCCGGTTGGCTGCTTAGAACTTCCGTTAAGAAAAGTTATCAGCCAGAGCAGCGTTTCTCAACTGGGTGTCGATACTGTTTTCAGTGGCTTACGAAGTGTTTTTGTGATGCAAAACTTTAATTTAGAAAGAAAGATGTGTGTTAAAGCCGTTATGCTTCTGTGAGATGCGATTCAAGCGTGAGAGAAAAACGTTCTCCTGATTCAGTGTCTGCCGTCAGATCAGATGCTGAAATACAACGTCAGTGTTCTCGACCTACCAGCTGTTATAGTGTACTCTGCGGCTCTTCAATGCACACACACACACACACACACACACACACACACACACACACACACACCTCACATACCTCACATACCTCACTGCATTATAAAGAGCAAATTATATTACTGGCATGAAACTAGCAGGTTTGTAAGCCATGCAATTTTCAAAAATTACTAATAAAAGTATGTTACTGATATTCTGCTGGTTGGTTTGCATGTTGATTCTAATCAGGAGCAGTTTATGTTTTATTTAGTTAGCTTGTGTGTAGTGTTTACCACCGTATGTGTTTTTCTGTCCTTTCAAAATGCCACTTTCAAGAGTTCACACTTAGCTAATGATTGATTATAAAGCTTGTTTGGCATGCTGTCCCGGGAGAGAGCCCTGAGCTCATAAGATCCTCTAGCATGGGGCTCCATTCCGTTTGCAAGGCGAAAGGGGAGTTTGAGCTCAGGTAGATCTCGAGAACTCCCCTGCTGTAGTAGCTAATGAACAGATAGTGATTGCTCTTAAGAGATAACTACTTACTAGGAGCATGTCTATGGTGCTGATTTGAATTAGTCGATTAACTTAAATTGGATGTTTTTGGACAGTGGGAGGAAACCAAGGAACCTGGCGGAAACCCACGTGAGAACAAAGAGAATATGTAAACTCCACACAGAAACGTCAGCTGGCTTGGTACGAACTAGAACCAGTGATGTTCTTCCTGTGAGGCAACAGTGCTAACCACTGGGCCACCGTGCCACCCATCTAGGAAAAGAGAAGTAGGGATGGAAGGGGGGATTCTTCAAAACGAAGATGGCTGTTATATGGATCTTAGGGTATTTATAGTGGCTTAGGAATTGTCTGACTGGTAAATCATAAATTGAATAATGCAGGGCCGGCTACAAGCAATCATAAGCATGTGATCCTCTCGAAATTAGTTTATAAATAAACTTCACTTATTTTCACTTTGTGACACTTATTCCATCAGTGTGACAGTACAGTGGGCTACGTGTGTCAAAATTTTTGGTGAATTACAATTGTTTGGGTTGGTTATATGTTTAAAAGAAAGAGAAAATGATCACTTTAGTGATGAAGCTGCTTTATTTAAATGGCACAAGATGATGTCTGAAAATGAGGGAAAAATGCCTCGCAGCAGTTGTTTTCCATCCCATTGGATTGCATTTTTTAAAATAACCAGTTCAGGAGGTGGCGCGTGGTAGTTCAAAGACGTTAAAAGCAGGCAAAGATAGATTAAAATGATCATTTCAAAGCTTTCCAAATGTGACTCTTTATACGCATCAGCTGCTGACCAGAAGTTCTTAGCATTTTCCTTAATAATAATAATAATAATAATAATAATAATTTTATATATAATTTTATAATAATAAATTGTATTTTTAACGTCTACCGCCACCCCAACCCCAACCCTAAACCCAACCGTCACAGTAACGTAAAAACAGTAGTTGTATAGAGTATTATTTATGTTATAGATTAAATTACCCAATAAATTGTATTTTTTTACGTCTACCTCCACCACAACCGTCACAGTACTGTAAAAACATTAATTATTGTTATACATTGTCATAAAAAAAACAATGTATAACAACTGTCCGGCTGGCTGCATATCCAATGTAGACTTTACCCGCATACACACAAAGCAAAATGGTTAATTTTGCGTTCCAGGAAAAAGGTCTATAGTGCGTTGTGTGGCTGTGGCATTTTTCAGGGCTGTGGTTCACCTTGGCAGGCATGATTTCCTGCACCTCGCTGTATTAGCGTACCTGACCATCAAGTGCTCGTAAAGCATCCAATTTTGCTCTGATTGGATTCTCCCTTCTTCTTTTCCCTTTACTTAGGCCCAATCCCAATTCTATTTTTGTACCCCTACCCCTTCCCCATGGCCCTTAAAAACGAGTGTGAAGGGGAAGGGCTTCAAAATTGATCCCTAAGAATTAAGATAGCACTTCAACACCTGCACACATCATCGCAATCTCTTGCTTCATATGAGATCAGACGATCGCGACTGCTGTAGTTATTCCAGTTGTGTCATTTTTAGTATTTATTTTCAGGAAATCACTGAAGGCATATATTATGTTATCATAATGATCTAATGTGGCAATAAGATCGTAACTATACTGCGCATTTACACTGTGGCCATATTCATCCATGTAAACACATCAAAAACAGCATTAACATTATAGCAGACACTGTAAAACGCTCATTCTCAGCCACTAGACTTTTCTGACAGGGTATCCGAGTGTCATCAAGTGTCAGAATGTTGTGGGACTGCTGTACAGGAGTTATTATTAGGGATTATAGATAGGTTTTTATGTTAGTGTTTTTTTTTTATAAAAGCATGACAGTAAAACATGAACACGATTATAAATATATTAAAACATGCGTTTGTTTGTTGTAAAAATTCGTAATAATGACAAAATAAATACTAATTTGTGGCTCTCCTTACTACCGGGTGCAGTGAAACTGTCGAAATTTTCTTACCCCTTGATTTTGACTTTTCACTCCTTCGCCTTAGCCCTACGCCTTCAAGCTAAAGAGAATTGGGACACCACTACCCCTTCACATGAACGCGTAAAACGAGGGGTAGGGGTATAGGTATGAGCTAAGGGGTAAACTTGGGATTGGGCCTTAATTCATCCTACTAATTTTCCTAGTCCCCATTATCACCTTGTTTATTATCAGAGGTCATCTGGGCTTTTGCAACCACAGTTCTTACCACGCTGCTACTGCTAACCTAAGTGCTGTTGGTGGCTGCTGTGCAGACTCCATCACTGTTGTTGTGTCACGGTCACACAAGGAAGACACAGATGAATAAATCTTTAAGGGTATTT
The DNA here is from genome assembly GCA_903798205.1 of Danio tinwini. Classification (NCBI taxonomy): domain Eukaryota; kingdom Metazoa; phylum Chordata; class Actinopteri; order Cypriniformes; family Danionidae; genus Danio; species Danio tinwini. The sequence goes on from CAIGQZ010016425.1 coordinate 7,795, forward strand.
ATTTGTGCAATGCAACAAATGCTGAGAGATGAAGCAGGTAAGTGGTGTAGCAGAGGGAGAGCGATCTCACACACAGTTCAAATGGAAAATATCAGATTTGCAGTAATACACCAACATAGCTTTAGTCACTTCCCTTAAGCAGGTGTTTGCATCCACAGGAGGAGGAGGACATCCAAGGAAAAGTACAAGAAGGAGAGGGAGAGCCGATGAGGAGAACCATCTGACTTTGATTCCAGTCGGTGAGTGAATGAATGAGGTGAGTCTTTATAGTGCATGGGTGATTGCAGGTGCAGGTGATTAGTAATCAGGTGATAGTTCACGGGTGTGGTGTAATGGATGGTGAGTGAGAGCGGTGATTGGAGCTGCAGGAACGAGCCGAGAGTGTGACACGTTGCTTAAAGGGGACTGCACTTTTAACTACTACTGTGCTGCTTTCTGCTCCGCTTCATTTGTTTGTTTGTTTGTTTGTTTTTTAGATGTATACATTTGCGTTAGTTGTGCTCTGCTTTTTTTTTTGCTTTTATTTTACATGGACATCACAATTACATTGGACAACCAAATGCATTTGTTTAAGTGTTTTAGCAAACTTGCTAATTCTCAACACCTGTCCACAGGAGGCTTGACAAAATGGAAATAAAATAGTACATATACTGTACACAACATTATAATTCTTTACATAATATTTGTGAATAATATTTAGAGTTTGGTTTTTCTTTTTGTTTAAAATCAATGCAGAGCATTCCTCTTGTTTAAGTTATTTACATCTTCGTTTTGTGGGTTTATTATCATCATCATCATTATTATTGTCAATTATGTTGGTGTCTGGATCCAGAGTGTGTTTGTATGTAAAATGCTGAGATTCCAAGCTGTAGGTGTCTCAACCATATTCTAGAAAGTACTAGGGGTGTCAAAATTAATTGTTTCTTCGGTGCACCATGATGCAGACGCGGACAATTCGGTATCGGTTCAGTAATAATCATAACCGGTTATTATGTACTGACGTCATTGATCTCATATGCTCTGTCGCCGTAGCTTACTATGGTGAGGGAGGCGAGCCACGAGCGCGAGTATTTACAATGCTCTAACAACTTAAGAATAAAAATTTCACTGCGTGTGTGTTTGCTGGACAATCTTTCACTGACACTTACAGCAGAAGCCCCTATTTCACTGAGATTGAGAGAATGAAAGAAAACTCTCTCTCTCACACTGTGGCACTCATCTGTGAAGAGCGCAAGAGCCCATCGCAGCCCTTTTTGTTGAGCGTGTGACCAATCATAGGAGTGTAAGAGAACTTGGTAGACAAGGATCAGAAAGCGAGCGGGATATTCATATTTGTTTATATCATTTGCTATAAATGCTTGTGTTGTTTAAAAGGTACAGTTTATATATCTGACTGTATTAAAGGACAAAATTGTATTACAAATAGTATATAAATATAAACTTATTTATACATTTTAATACAAAAATTGATGTGCTGTGAAGAAAATATAAAACTGTATGGAAAGCATCGTCAATGCACCGTGATGCACAGATATATCGAATTGAACCGAATCGATAGCATGATAATCATAACCGAACCGAACTGTGAGACCAGGTTCACAGCTCTAGAAAGTACATCGTTCACCTGATTGACCCACAATTGTTGTTGAATTGTACTTATTGTGCATTTAAGTTATTTTTTGTTATTCATTTAATTTTGATTTATTTCAGAAACTGAGGCCTTTCCCTGTATATGACCAAACTGGTAGTGGTGTTTCTTTATCGTGTGCTGTGGGACACTGAGTGCTTGATAGTGTGATCCGAGTGCACTGTGGTGTGAGCGTGTGCCAGGGTAAAGTTAGTCTACTTATAGCCAGTAAGTGTAAACCTCAGTCCTGTTGTTATTTTAATTTTGTTGTTTTTCTAATTGTTTTCTTGATTGGTTTGAAGCTGGAGCTTTTCTGACGTGTTTTTGAAAACCTTTACATTTTATTAAATAATCTTTTTGTACTTTATCAATTACCCACATGTCTTCTTTGCCTTTTGAGAGAAACAAACCAATGTGCCTTTTCTAATTGAGTCACTTCCCTGAGTAAACTCAAAGATAGTAAACTCTCATCTCCATCCCCTGGCCACAAATAGCACATATAATACATCATTATTCATATATTGTTATTGTAAAGTGTTACCGCACATTATGACTTACCTGAAAGTGTTAACATGTACCAGCTGAATGTCCAGCCTGTAGAGGAGCCGTCAACCTCACAGATCAGAGTCACTGAATCTCCTTCAGTCAACCAGTTCTGCGGAGAAACACTTAAAGCTGTCTGGGCTCTGTCTGAAATAGAGAAATCCCTCATTAATAACATGATAAACTTGTGTTCATATGAAGAGATGATCAAACTCACCTGATACTGTCAGTGGAACTGCATCACTCATTTGTGATCTGCGTGAACCTTTACTCTCAGTGCCAGAACAGGAGTATTTACCTGCGTTAGTCTTAGTAACAGACTTTAATGTGTATTCCTGTAAAAATCCGAATACACCTGCTGAACTTTCTTTATACCAGCTGTACAGCCAGCTAGAGACTCCTTCAGCATTAATGTCACATCTGAGAGTGACTGACTCTCCTCTGAACACATGCAGATCAGGATTAATCTTCACACTGGCTTTAGGACTTTCTGTTTAATGGCAAATATCCACAATAAAAAAGACGTGATATAATAAAATCATATGCTGTTTTTAGGGCATGAGGTTTCAACAATTTTTTTTTGAAAAACACAGAAGCTAAATTTGATTAGACATTGACAGAAGTGTTTTAGTCTGAAGCTAAATTATTAGTAATAATTAATATGTAAATGCCCTACACAATTATGCGGATGAACCGTTAGGATAGAAAATAAATAATATTAAAAAAAAAGTATTTTACAGAATTATTTCACAGTTGAAATTGAGATCATATAATCAAAAACAGTCCCAATGCATCCATTTTACTAGTGCACAAAGATCACCATTAAGCATAATAACACTCCTTTTCAATGCTAGTTTTCACAGTTCATGTAGAATCACAGATATGTTATGAATTATGTGAAGTAAATTCTCTCACCTTCAGTGTCTTTAGAGTGAATGTTTGATATCAGAACTAGAAGCACAAAGTGTATTTTGCATCAGACATAGAGTATAAAAGGCACCGTATGTGTTTCTTTCTTTCGTGATTTGTCTGTTTGATCTTGACTAGAGCTAAAAAAAAAAGTAATGCAGTGTAGACAAAACAAATGTAAAGATACATTCACTTCTTCATAAAGAGCACTAACTGCTCACTTCTGGCTGATCTTTCACTCATATCTCATCATGGACTTAGATTTTAACCTCTGAGAGCATCGTGACAGAAAAAAAAAAAACAGACAATATTATATAATAGCATTAAAATCCACTGAAAATCATCCAGAGAAAATAATACTCACAGAGCACAAGAGGAAGGTGACTGAGCTCCATACTAACTGAATAATGACAGATGCTTGAAGACTCACACTGTTAAAGACTCAAGACTTCCTGAAACCTGCAGTCTGACCATTACAAACATCAAGACACATTAAAGACACACAAATGTACCTTATGTGTAACTTTTCATAATGTTTTTTTTTTATATATATATATATATAATCCTATAACATGTTCAGATAACGTTAACCTGACCAACAGCAGCCATGATTGTACACAAGTGTTTTCAGGGTCAAATATCAAACTAAATATCTTAGATGCTGGCATTTTTGAAAATAATATCCTAGTGAGTTTAATGAATAATGAAACAATGCTTTAAGGCTCTTTAATGTAAAGGTGTAATTTGTATTCATGACTTGATGGTAGAAACAGAACCAGACGAAGTGATGAACTTCTGCTTCTCACTCACCGGTTGAATCAGACCTCAACCAAAGCAAACAACACATTTTTTTCCTTGTTCTTCTCACTTCAGTTTTATGGTCTTTTTAACACGTTTACCTATAAATAGAATATTAAAATTTTAAAACATTGAGTGCATCAAATAATGTACCGCAATTGTGTGAATATTGTCACGCTGATAGACAAGGAAGACAGAGATGGTTATCTTTTCACAATATTTAGTCAACGTAAAGTCAATAGTCACACAGGGAGTAATGCAGGCTGAAGTGTGTGTACTTGTGATCTTCGCTCACGGCATAGAGGGTGTCAACAACGGATGTAAACCAGCTCACTAGGAGTTAGCTCGCTGTAGACACAGCAGGTGAGTATAGAAACACAGTTCATCAAGTAGATCGTAGATCTTCGGGTAAACACAACACAAGTGTAAGCACTCCTTGTTCACAGTGTGAAGAATCGTGAAGCATAGTAAACAATCATCCATTGGTGTGGATAAAGCACACAGTTCATGTGAGTGAATACAGATCGTCTAGTGAATGCCAGATAAGTAATATCACTTCCCTTTATCAGTGTGAGGAACTCAAAGACTCATAAGGAACATTGATGGAAGAAGAGGAGAAGACGAAGGAGCATGGAAGAGGAAAACCATCTGACTTCAATAACGGCTGAGGAGTGAAGGGATGAGGATTGGAGGGAAGTGGTTTGAGATGGTGATCATTGATTGGGTGAACAGAAACGAGTCGGGGATGTGACAATTATATAATCATGTATTATGTACTGTATGAGTGATGTCAATCTAATTACGAGCATTTTAAAGCTTTATTTGTAATCTGATACCTGATTCATGGATTGTTTGTTTTGGAATTGATGGATTGGGTTTTGGAAATTTACATATTCATAATGAGGGGGTGCAAATGGGGGCACTGCCCTCTCAGAAATAATTTGTGCCTACCCAAGGTTCACCCATAACTGAATTATTTTTCTGTCATTAATTACTAACACTCATGTCGTTACAAACTTCAGAACACAAATTTAGATGTTTTACAATATGAAAAAGCAATGAAATTATGAAAACTGAAATTATGAAAGCAATAGTCCAGAGATATGGTCCCCGTATCAGGTCACGGCGCACTCTAAGATGGGAGAAAACTAAACTAGTGGATGATATGAAGGCAAGTAGGCTAATTGATTTCATGTCTTAGTTCACTAATTCTTTAAATAAAACTCTCTTGTGCTCTTAAGGGAAAAAAACACAAAACTAATTTACCGTTAGATTAATTTTAGCAGAAATGGCAACTGCCAGTCATTTTCACATCAGTTTTTCTGTTAGGGGTTAATATTTTAGCCTAGCCTAATAAAAATGTTTAATTGGACACTACACAATACACACTATAGCCTAGTCTACACTATAATTAATATTATAATTTATTTTATTCATTATTATTATTATATAAAACTGAGCTAGGCTTGAACATTTAAACGTTTGCTTTCATATTTAAATTACTATAAGTGCACGTTTGCAGGTGTGAAAGGTGGCATCCCATTATGCAGCAGCAGCAGTCTCAAGTTAGGACACAAAAAAAAATACTTTAAAAGATGATCGGCCTGCAAAGTCAAGTTTACAGTGTTATAAATGGAATATGTAGTGTGTGAGAGGGCTAAGTGGATTTGCCGTGCATCAACCTCTCACATGCGCTGCAGGAAGGCGGAATGTTAAAAATTATGTAATTCAGGCTATACAGCTATTTGCTCATGTAAAATTAAACAGCAAAAAAATATATATATCGTAGGTCGATTTTAATGGGTAAAATACAATTAGCATATTGGTTTTATTTTAACTTATGTAAACTCATGGCCCTAAAATAAAAATGTAACCTGAAAACAAAAGTTAGGCTAAATAAAAAAAATGACAGGTGGTAACAGCCAGTTAATGGTGGTATTTTTACAACTGCCAACTGAATTTCGAGAGAAAAAAAAACACTTATGATAGCCTAATGTAAATCTTTATTATAATTTTTTTTATCTTTAAAATTATAATAAAAGTAATATAGCCTATTGAGTTGCATGTTATCCATGGCTATTATTTTTTTCAGATTTTCACTATAATAACTGATTTACTTATTAGTAGGCCCACACGGAATCTGTGCGCGCAGAATTCTGCAGATATCCGCAGAAATCCGCAGATTTTTAGCCCATCGTAAATGTGTGTAAATTTATATTTATTCTGTTTTTTTATTAATTTCAGTAATATTATTGACTAATACGACAGTATTCATATGATTTATTTACAATCTAGTTTGTAAAGTAATATTTTCTTTCTTTTAATAGATATATTATACTGCATGGGAGACTTACTTTTTTTTTACCAAATAAAGTGGATCTAATTGGATTTGCATTGTAAACATTAAATAAAAGTTAAAAAGGTATTACTTTTTATTTCATGTATTAAGTTTTTAGTTATGATACTCCCAAAATCATTCCGCATAAATCCGCAGATTTTTAACAAAAGTTTGCACAGAATATAATATATAATTTGTTTTAAAAAGTGCTTTATATAATATATAATTATAATTATATAATTTTAAAGTGCTTTAAAAATGTAATCGATTAACAGGTACATCATTAGTGTTGTATTTTTATGGCTTTTCTAACCACTATTTCTGGAAAGTAATTTAATTACCTGACGTATAAAATCTTCATGAGTCTTGATGCACTCATAATAGAAAGGCATGTTTTAACTTCTTTACATTTGAGTCAAACCTTGTAGCATTTTGGATTTACTAAGACAATTTTCATAACAAACACAATCTTCTTAAATGGAATTGCTCTGCAAAATATCTAAACAACAAACAACAACAACAAAAACTGAATAAAAATGGTATAACAATATACTATATATTTATTCTCTATACAGTTATGTTTAAAAGTCAGTCAGGAAAGTTCCTTTTAAATTCATTGTTCCTTGAGTTTGTGCAATTGTCTGATAAATGTATACGTCTTTAGCTGAAAAACAGAAATCAAAATATCTTCACAAATATAGATTCACTCTCCTTATAATTGTCTGCTTAATACAAAACTGTTGAATTTATTTACAGTATGTACATTATGAGTAACTGTACATTTATTACATTAAAAATTAACAGCAGCCCCTTTATTTTTTCAGTGTAATTTGATTGTGGCAATGAATCACTGAGTAACTCCCTCCACCCAATACTGACAACAGTGACTGATAATAAATCATTCAGTCGTGTTTCCTCTCATTCTACAGCATTTGACAATCAGCACGACTGTCACTAGCAGATATGGACAAGCTGCTAGAGCAGAACTGAGTATGTTGAAGACAGAGATCTGAGATTCTGAACCAGACGCTGAAAAAGAGACACTCAAGCACTTCATCATGCACTACATATGAACAAGGACAAATGAAGAAATAAATGAGCTGACAGTTTCAGAGACTCTCACCTCTGACTGAGATCCAGCTCTTGGGTGACTCTCCTTCTGAGTGTTTGCAGTAGTAGAAACCCTCATGTGACTTTGAGACAGTAGTGATGATCATCTCTGAGGTTTGATTCTGGACGAGTGATCCATCTTCATAGAAATCAGCTCTGAGCTTTGCTGGAGTTGTAGATTTATATAAACAGTGTAGAGTCAGAGTATCTCCTTCAGTCACAGGATGAACAGGACTCTCCAGAATCACAGCAGCTACACAAACACAGCAAACATCAACACACACATGAACAGTAGTATAATAATAATGACAAGAGAAGTAAATATTGACATTTATATTAAAATATGGTTGATTTTTTGTGACAATTCAGTATTTAACCACTATTCGTTATTTAAGACCTCTATTTTTGTACCCCTCTATTTTGGCCCTTAAAACCCAAGGTGAAGAGGAAGGGCTTCAAAATTTACCCCTAAGTATTTGGACAGCACTACAGCACCTGCACACAGACGCTTTTATCCAAATCAACTTGCACTCGTGAACACATACCCGGAACGGTGGGCTATCCGGAGAGCAGTTGGGGGTTTGGTGTCTTGCTCAAGGAAGTAATTTCTGCCATGTTATTGAGATGCATATTCACTCTCCCAACCAACAATACCTGCTGGTACAGGGACTCAGAAAGTCTTGTCGCCTATCCAAGTTTTAGGAACAACAAGTAATAACTTGACTTTCTAGTTGATCATTTTGTATCAGAAGTGGCTTATATGAAAAGCAAAGGCCTCTAGGTTACGCTTTTTTTACCAAAATAAAATATGATCAAGCCAAAAATTTGCCCTCTCCTGTGGTTTGTAATGTAATGGGCAGCACAAATGTCTTGACACCTCAGGCTGTTGATGTTGCTATGCACTCTGCAGTTCTCTCACACGTACCCATACTGAATGTAACCCCAAACCATGATTTTTCCTTCACCAAACTTGACAGATTTTTGTGAGAATCTTGGGTCCATGCGGGTTCCAATAGGTCATCTGCAGTATTTGTGATGATTTGTGATCCAAAACAACTATTGTCCATGTTTTAGCAATAAAAGCGGCTGTCACAGTCATGCTTAAGTGGTTGGGAATGTGTCTGTGTGGAATAAAGTGTTGATTTGTGTTATGGCTGAAACCTTTGCCGGGGAAATATCTGCAGGATGTGTGACGGAATTGGGTTCAGAGGGCAGGTTGTGAGATGGGCAAAGCAAAGAAGTTTGATATCTGCTTAGGTGAGAGGGGGCTTTTGTTTTTCTCAATGTGTTCCCTGAATGCTGTTTAGCCAGGGGTTACAGGGAGAAGAACACATTGGCATGGTGGAGAGAGGACAGATCCCATCTAGGCGGGATGTCAAAGTGGAGAAGAAAGTTTCTGTTGCACTATTAACATCAAGAAGTGAGAACTGGGTGTGTGAGGGAAGAGAGGATGTAACAATGGAGGAGAAGTGTGTGGAGGACAGAGAGCGGAGATTGCATCTAAAAGAGACGGTGGGGTTGTGGGAAGTAGTGAGTCAAACTTTTTGAATAAATCAAAAAATAAAGTTCAAGATTTTTGAATAAATCTACAAATTAATCTAACAAGGTGAACAAAAATTACATGAATTCAGGAGTTTGCACATTTTTGTAAATTTAATGCATTTTTGTGAATCCACAAATATGTTTTTGAATCACAAACACAACTCTGACATCATTATTTGTGAATACAATAATTTTGACTTTGAAGATTAGACTTTGGATTTATTTGTGAATCATGATCTGTTTATAAACTTAAACTTGTGTCCATACAGTATGAAGAGATGATCAAGCCATACCTGCCAACACTTGGTTCATGAATTCTGGGAGATCGACGGGGGTGGGGGGGGGTTGCAGAGGTGTGCGTGAACTGTACAGCGGGGATGGGTGCGCGAGAACTAAAGAAAGGAGGGAGAGGCGGGTGGAGAGGTGCGAGCTAACTGTAGAGAGGGGAGGGGTGCACGCAGACTGAAGAGCACGCGCACATGTACTAGGTTTCAGGCCGGAATTCAGGGGTGGAATTCCGGGAGTTTTCCGGGAGACAAAACAATACGGGAGATGGGTCTGAAATACGAGAGACTCCCGGGAAAAACGGGAGTGTTGGCAGGTATGGATCAAGCTTATCTGATACTTTCAGTGGAACTGTCAGAATGATAAACACAGGAGACCCAAATGCAAGTGAAAACAAGATGATTTATTTAAAAAGTCACAACTGGTTAGATCTCACCAGAACTAGTGTTGAGCAAGGGTGCTCACACCGGGAATGCAACACGCTCCACAACGACTAAAGTTCATCCGAGAAATGAAGCCAGATAGTAGTCTCTCACTGATATATCACCAGATATCCAGGGAAGGGGAAGGTTAGCGCTAGGTAGCAACTCTCAGGGAAATCGGCACGCTTACCAGTGGTAAAGTTCATCAGAGTAGCGGATTGGGATGAAGTCTCTCACAGATAATGCTGTCATCAGAGCAGTAGAAACAACATCAAAGAGACGGAGACTTGCGTAAGGTCCAACAGAAACAGGTTATGACGGAAAGCCTCCACCACAAGCGAGCGAGAGAGTCTAACAAGCAGACACAGAAGTGAACAAACAACGAACCGATAATGCTATCTACAAAACACTTAACATACATAGCGTGCAGAACGCGCATCAGCTGTTGACTAATTACAAACACCTGTGCTTAGAGAGTAGTGACAAAACACGTGACCACCCAGCTGATGAATGTAAACACACATACACACACACACACCACGCGGTGAAGAACCCAAACAAGACACACGCACTTCCCACACACACACCACACACAGCCACACACACACATGCATGAAAAACAGAAAGACCCACAAACGTGACAGGAACTGCATTTGTGATCTGCGTGAACCTTTACTCTCAGTGACATAGCAGAAGTATTTACCTGCATGATACTGGGTAATGCTGAATATATATTCCTGTAAATCACTGAATGTATAATCTGAACCTTCTTTGTACCAGCTGTACTGCCAGCTAGAGACTCCTTTAGCATTAATGTCACATCTGAGAGTGACTGACTCTCCTCTGAACACATGCAGATCAGGATTAATCCTCACACTTGCTTTAGGATTTTCTGTATAATGGAAACAATGCACAGTTTAAATGGTGTGATGAAATGACTGTAATCAGATATGCTTTTTAGTGGATGAGGTGTGAACAGACTTGTTGTGACTTGACAAAAGACACAAGCTAAATCTAGACTGAAACGTTTTAGCTTTAAGTCATAGACATAATAGTCATTTAATCAGTGATTTACAAAATTGTGCATGAAGCACTTAGGTTTGAAAATAGCATAAATATAATGAAATATGTACTAAATTATTTTACATTTGAAATTGAAAAACAAATATGGTTTATCATTTTTACTATTTAATAATCTTTAAAATTAACCTATCACATAACAAAACTTCCTTTCAGGGGTGCTCAAGGTTGTTGCTAGATCGAATACGGTTGCTGCTGTAAGTTAACGAGAATTATTTTTTATTATTTATTAAATTTCCAATTTATTGTATATTATTAACGTCTACCCTCACCCCAACCCTAAACTCAACCGTCACAGTAACATAAAAACAGTAGTAGTACTGAGTATTATTTATGTTATCTATTAAATTACCTAATTAATTGTATTTTTAATGCCCACCCCCACCTCAACCCTAAACCTAACCACCACAGTACTGTAAAAATATGAATTATTGTTATACAGTGTCATAAAAAAATGCTGCTATATTGATGTACATCTATCACCCCATATCCAATCTAGACTTTACCGGTTCTCAACCCTGTTCCTGTGGATCTACCTTCCTGCAGAGTTCAGCTCCAACACTGATCAAACACACCTGAACCGATTAATTAGGACCTGAACTGCACTTGATAATTACAGGCAGGTGTGTTTGATATGAGTTGCACCTGAAATCTGCAGGAAGGAAGATCCTCAGGAACAGGGATGGTCACCCCTGATGCAGAATCACCAATACAGTATGTTATAAAACATGTGAAATAAATACACTCACCTTGAGTTTGTTCAGAAGAAACGACTGAAATCAGCACAAAGAAAAAACTCTTTTCAAACACTGTTATGTGTATTTCACATTAGACTTAATATAGAGCGTCTTCCTATAGCTGTTTATACACTATAATACTGTTATGTTTTGTTTATTTGGTCTACAGCACTGATCATCAACTGGCGGCCCGCTGAGCTGTTCAATACGGCCCGCGATTGGATTTCAAAATTGTGAGGATCAAAAAGAAAATAGTGGTCTACACCATTAAAGCCACTTAAAATAACAACAACTGAGTCTCTTGTCAGAATAACCACCATTTATGACTATAAGGCTACACTTTGAAATGAGGACAGACTCAGACAGACTATGCAGCGTTAAGCATTAATTGTTTCAAACAGGTTTTGGCGTAAGTGAAGACTGGGTGGGGTGTAGGCGGAGTACACGCGATGTGTGTGTGATGAAGAGCAAGGAGGGATGCGGTGGAGAGAGGTGCACAACGTATTTGAGGAGCGGGAGGAAGACGTGCGATTTCCGAGAGATTATCATTCGATTGCGGGCATCTGGGAGTCTCTATGCATTTGCGGGAGACTCACAGAACTTCCGGGAGACTTGGGATGTCTGCCTCAGGACTAAAAAAGGAGGAAAAACGATCTGGCACAACTTAAAGTAGCATGGTAAATAAATAACCTGGTACCAGAACAAAACAGGTCACCAATAATGTTCGCACATCAAATGAAACGTTAAGTGGGCTTGAATTCAAATCTCAATGCTGAAACGAGCTACTCACAGTGTTTAATCAATGGCTAAAGTTACATTTCCTCTTGTTGACTTAGCCTAATTGAGTTTAGGCAAAATATCTATCACTCCTAGTGGTTGACTGTGGTATAGGTGATGGAAGCCTGAATCAAATGCTTTCAGTTTTGTAATGAAATTGAAAAAGTATAAACATTAAACATAATGTTAAGCCAAAATGAGATTTTTATTTGATTTTCTTCTTGGGGGTCCGGCCCCCAAGGAGACTGTCTAGTAAAACTCTGGCCCTCTGACAAATATAGTGGATGACCCCTGGTCTAGAGCTAGGAATAATGTAAATTAGTGTAGATGGAAGGTATTGTTTAAAACTGAATATATATTGCACAAACATTTTTATTATAATAAATTCACTGAACATTCACAACTCTCAGACTCATCTTTCACTTTTTTTCATGAACTAGAGCTGGTTGTTAAACAGAGCAGCATGAAAAATAAAAACAAAAACACTACTGGATCCTATTTATTATATACAACAATAGCCCTGAGCATCTACTGAAAATCATTCAGAGAAAATAATACTCACAGAGCACTAGAGGAAGTTGACTGAGCTCCATACTGACTTAATAATGACAGACACTTGAAGACAGACTGTGTTAAAGACTTAAGACTTTCTGAAACCTGCAGTTTGATCCTTACCATCATCACGACATGTTAAAAACACACAAATGTTACACAATGTATTTTTTTTGGCTTCATAATATTGTAACATGTTTTCTGAAACTTTTAAACTGATGGCACTAAATTAAAATAAATCAAAACAGTAATATATTTAGTAAGAAATTTCATGGATTACATTAGGCTGCGTGATTCAACTTCACATTTATCTTAAAATAAAGATGGGAATTGAGAATAATTGTAAGGTAGAAGCATAAAAGTGAGATGCAAAAATTCAAGATCTGGCAATAACCAACATCGGTTTCAGGGTCAAAGAATATCAAATTAAAAAGCTCAGATTTTAGTGTTGTGTAAATAACATTCTAGTGTGATTAATGAATAAGGACGATAAAAAACAGTTATGGCTCTCTAATGTAATGGTGGTATCTGTATTAATAACTTAGAGGAAACGTATTGCCTCTCACTTACTGCTAAAGTAAACCAAAATAGACTAAACCAAACCACAACCAGAGCTCATTTCTCTTCCTGATTTCACTTTATTCTGATGATATCTTGAACACTTTCTGTGGTCTATAAATAAGAGTGAATCTACACGTCTACTAACTTTCACCAGTGCAGTAATAATAGACTAGTTGTTTGTAAAGCATTGCTTATAGTCAGTAGAATGTCTATTGGGAGATCATCACAGTAAGAAGTTAGCAGGTATTATGCAGACAATCTACTGATACTCCAATGACAGTTAGTTGATGTTGGTACACACTGTAAACACAATATTGAAAACAATTAAAATAAAGTGTAGCCAGTTATACATCAGCAGTGATTAACAAACAGAGTAGTGGAATTATAGCTCATCACTGAAAAACAACAAAACAAAACAATACATTTACACAGAGAAAGCCTACACTGATATGATACTCATCCTGAGGCCCTCAGACTATGCAGCACCATGCGATCCAAGACCAGCGACGAGATGATCCCAAGGTTCTCATAATCCTGGACCAGGCCGTATACTAAGCAGCTGCTGTGGTGGTCATGGAAGGGTGGAGAGCATGATTCCTGTGACGCTCCAGGGACAGACGAGTAATTCTCCAGTCTCCGGCGCCTAGACTGCAGCTCTGCACAAGACGTTTGGCCATAGGAGAAATGGTTGTGCCCAATTGAGCCTAGTTTTTCTCGAGGTTTTTTAAATTCTTTACTTACGCCAATTGTTTTTTTCCTCGTTTTTTCCTTGCTGCTGTCGCCACTGGCTTGCATGGTTCGGGATCTGTAGAGCTGCGCATCGATGGATTTGCTCTTCAGTGTTTGGACTCTCAGTAGTGATTATTAAACCACACTGAAAACTGAACTGAACTTAAACTCTGAAAACTGAACTGACACTGTTTCAATTTACTATAATCTTCTATGTGAAGCTGCTTTGAAACAAATTAAATTATAAAAGCGCTATAGAAATAAAGGTGAATTGAATTGAAATGAATAAGAATTTAGAATAAAGCTGAATAAGAACAAAACATCAAAATCTGGAACCCTTGAAACTGAACTAAAAAATGAACTAATAACAAAAATGCATATTTATACTATGGACTACATGAATAAACACTGTTACTGCATTGCTATTATGGCTCAGACACTCAGTCACTTCCCAGATATCAAATATAGACATTGATCATAACAGAATAATAACAGAAGTGAGGAGGGGATTATACAGTTGCAATCAGAATTATTGATCCCCCTTTGAATTTTTTTTCTTTCTTTTTTTAAATATTTCCCAAATGATGTTTAACAGAACAAGGAAATTTTCACAGTATGTCTGATAATATTTTTTTCTTCTGGAGAAAGTCTTATTTGTTTTATTTTGGCTAGAATAAAAGCAGTTTTTAATTTTTAAAACCCATTTTAAGGTCAAAATTATTAACCCCTTTAAGCTATTTATTTATTTCCATAGTCTACAGAACAAACCATCATTATACAATAACATGCCTAATTACCCTAACCTGCCTAGTTAACCTAATTAACCTAGTTAAGCCTTTAAATGTCACTTTAAGCTGTATAGAAGTGTCTTGAAAAATATCTAGTGAAATATTATTTACTGTCATCATGTCAAAGATAAAATAAATCAGTTATTAGAGATGAGTTATTAAAACTATTATGTTTCGAAATGTGTTGAAAAAATCTTCTCTCCGTTAAACAGAAATTGGGGAAAAATAAACAGGGGGGGGGGCTAATAAATCAGGGGGTTGAATAATTCTGATTGCAACTGTAAATCCACTGCTTCAGTTGGTTGCTTAAAGGGATAGTTCACACAAAAGTGAAAATTCTGTCAAATTCTGTCTCATCCTCCACCTTTTCCCAAAAATGTTTGAGTTTCTTGCTTACATTGAATCAAATCAAATATCAATAGCTCAAAACACCTCCTTTGTTAAAATGTATTTTTTTTTTTCAGCACAAAGCCAGTATTTGTTTCTGAATACCTAAAGCTTCCTTTTAATAACCTTTGTAAACTCAACCAGTCAAAGCACAATCCTTAAAAAAGCCTGTGCTGGCCCTTAAAAGGCCCATTCAGGGCCAGCATAAGAGCCCCAGCGGGCTACCAGTGCAGGGCCATTGACAGTTTGATCACTAGCAGAACATTGGCCCATTAGTGCTGGGCCTCACCTAGCCCACAGGAGCCCTCACTAGACCAACACACGGATTCTGCTTGTTAACAGCAGGTGTTTATTAACAATTCTCAATAACACTCAGTTAATCACTTAATTATCGCATTAACTTCATCACTGCGTCTGTGTTCTTTAATCAGTTTCTATCATTGATAAAACATTATTTGAGAGTGTAAAGCTGATGAATATTCAACATTGAAGTTTAAACCTTTTAACTGTTGATTCACTGTTAATTTAATGAAGTTCTGCTATCATGTGTTCATTCTCAACGCAGGTATGAAAGCTTAAAATAGGGCAGATATTTTAGTTGTGTAAAATGTTTGTAAGTGTTAAAAGAATGACATATATAACTAGTTGGAAAAGTTTATTCACAAACTACAGAATAAAACAAGCAACTTAATGTGTTGAAAGTGTGCAGTTAAATGCACCATACTCTAGAAGTCTAAAGCGTGCGGTAAAAGTCCCAAAGTGATCCACCAGTGTATACACAATCTAAAACAGTGATAATAGGGGAGCGCGGGCACAAAGTAAAGCGGAGTTAAATGTAACACAGAGTTTTAAGGTATTTGCTCAGCAGTGGTGTAGTCGGGGCTATACACACGTATACTCAGTATGCCTACTTTTTTCCATGAGCTGTTTGGGTATTACGACTTCTAAGGATTAATTATTGGGTATACCCTCGGTATACTCACTTGTTTTTCTGATTAGACTTCCCTAATTTACGTGTATTCGCGTCCCCTTTAACTGTATACCAAATTTTTTTTGTTTTTTTTACTTGCATCTTATTTGTTGCAATCAGTGCATTTTTGTTTAATTTGCGCCATTCCCCGTCCCCTGACGACCGCAGCAGCTGAGAGAAAATTTCCTGAGTTTTTGATAACGACGACAAGTCAACTAAATGATGTCTCGCTGAAACACTGAGGTAAAATTATTTGTAAAAAGCATAGGCATCGCTTTAGCCCCCTATATTTCTATTCAGTGCCTCTAAATGTTTTGCGATTTCCTCATGAACTGTACACTATTAAATGATCACCTCAGTCCCCTTTAAATTTGATATGAAAACGGCGGCAGACTTCCGCTCCTCCGTTTTCAACTCGTTTTTCGTTTAATCAGCAAACCACAGCTTTGCAGAGTGAGAGCAGAAGGTGTGTTTATCTATAGATTCTTATAATATCTGCATATTTGCAGTTCTTTGCTATAGAAACACTTGTATCACATGTACCAATCGGGTTTCCCCATCTACTGTTTCCTCGGCGCTCCCCTCATCATCACAGCTGTTTCTCCAACAAAAATGCAACTCTTAACGAACATTTATTATCAATTAACTATGATTATAAAACACATTACAGTGCATGTGGCATTATATATCATACATTCATGCACAGGTTTAAACAGTGACAGAACCACTCAGTGAATGTCCTCATTTTAACTGCATATCAGAGTGAGATCAGAGTGAAATATTGTGTTGTATCTTTGTTAAAAATTATTTACTATTATGACTTGTATTATTATAGTGAAATATGTAAATGAGCCTGTACATTTTTAACATGTTTATATTTACGCCATTTTGAAAAAAGTGATAGTTCTATTTAAAACATGGAAAACTATATACTTATAGTATAAATATAGGCTAGTATTTGAGTTTTTGAAGAAAAAAAAATATAAAAAAATATATATATATATAGCTAAGCATAAATCATTGAATAGGATTAGGCTATTAGCATCTCACTTTAAAATGAACCAATTTGTTTAATTTTTTTTTCCTTTTTTAATGAATAGTTCATTCAAAAAAAGTTAAATTGTCATCCTTTACTCAACCTTTACTTGTTCCGAACCAGTTTGTCGTTTTTTTATTTTTATTTTGTTCAACACAAAAGAAGATATTTTGAAGAAAGCTGGACACCTGTAGCCATTAACTTCCTTAGTATAAGTTTTTTCTTTCAATAGTTACAGGTAACTTATGTTAATAT
>CAIGQZ010016425.1:100240-110553 GCA_903798205.1 Danio tinwini
CACATCTGTTTAGCTGTGCCTTTACTGAATGAGCACTGTGCTACGTCAGACAGATCGCACTACTATGTTTTTCTCTTCTTTTCCATTCTTTTCCAACCTGTTTTATTATATTTTATCTGTTTTTTTTATTATTTGTTTTAATTCTTTTTCTTACACATGTCTTTTTTATTCCTGTTTATGTAAAGCACTTTGAATTGCCACTGTGTATGAAATGTGCTATATAAATAAACTTGCCTTGTCTTGCCTAATAAATAAGAACTAGTAACTATTTAATAGATACTAGTATAATGAATAAGTACTAGCACATATTAAATAAGTACTAGGCCTAGAATCTAATGAATAAGTACTAACTAAAGATACTAGTATCTAATACAAAGGTACTAGCTATTTAATAGGTACTAGTATCTTATTAATGAGTACTGGTATCTAATGAGTAAGTAGTAACTTTACAAAATAGTAGCTAAAGATAAAGCAATAGAATCTAAAGCAGGGGTGCCCAAACATTTTTGTATGAAGGGCCAAAAAACAAATATTGAGAGCCGTAGGCCGAAGGTAAGTAGCTATACCAAACTATATTACATTAAAGTTGCCATGGGTCATATTGTATTTTTATTTAATAATATTTCAAAATAAATAGAAAGCATTACTTTAAACTGTATTAACTAATGCAGTATAACTTTTTAAATGATAACATATTGCAATAAAAACATAATCACATTTATAACATTGTGGAGCTCAATGCTAAATGCACTGGTCAAGCAGAATCTGCCTTTGTCTTGATTTGCTCACCAAAGTCTTTGCATTGTGATAGTATGTAGGCTACAGGGGCCCTAGTTTAGGCATCTCTGATCTAAAGAATAGACACGTATCTAATGAACAGGCACTATCTAATAAATAAGCACTACTAACATGAAAATAGATACTAGTACGGGTTATTGATTAAATGTCAAAACGGCTTGCCATATGCTAGTATATACACTTTAAAAAGACAAAAGCGTATCGTGCCCCTTTATATAAATCTAAATGTTATTGATAATCGGATAAATTCGTAGTTCAATATTACTTAGCTCATTAGACAAACAGGAATGATTTTGCAAAAACGGAATTGTATTGACTCATTTCTAGTCTGAGCTGTCAGTGAACGTCTGAGAGAGATTTGATTGAGTAATTTGCATTTACTCGAATACCGCAAAGTTGACGAACAGTTTCGGGAAAGAAGATTAACCCATTCGCCTTAGAAATAATTTCACGAAAAAATTGGACGCTCCCTTGCTTTTATTTGGGTGTAGATGAGAAGTCTGTCCGAAATTTGAGCGCGCTCAGACGTCTCCTGTGTGTGTGCGCGCGTACGCGTGTTTTTGTGACATATTAGGACACAAATCTGTATAATGACATGGGTATATTACAAAAGTATTACAAGGCAATGGTGAATTGTGGGGACATTGTTGATCTGTTCATTTCTCATAAAGTTGATAAATCATACCGAATGAGTTTTTTTTTCAGAAAGTGAACCTGAAAACAGTTTTACTGTGAGGGCTGGCTTTAGTGATATTGTAAATGTCCCCACAATTCAAACACACACACACACACACACACACACACACACACACACACACACAAAAAAGTGTTCGTGTTCAGCTCCTCCCTTCATACAGTACAGTGTGTTTCACAATGTAGAAACTTTCAGAGACTAAAACAGCACTCTCGTGTGAAGACTGAAGACTCGCTGTTGTATTGGAGATCTCTAGATTGGCTGTAATGGAGACCCTGCTCTTACCTGTGTCTACCACAGGAGTTTTACTTGCTGCTGTGCTGGTGGTTTTTGTTGTTTATCTAATCTCCATCAGTTCCAGCTCTCCTGAAGATCCTCCAGGACCCAAACCACTGCCACTTTTGGGGAACTTGCACACATTGGACCTCAAAAAACTGCACGTGAGCCTCTGGGAAGTGAGTTACTGCCTTTGGTTAACTTTTTAAATATAGTTTATTTCCTTACCTTGTTTTAAAAAGTTAGTTAAGGACTGTAATTGTTTCTTAAAGAATTGACATTTCCAATTAGACTAGCATTTTAAGTCTTTCCTAATAATAAAATTGCAGCAGAAAATGTGTAGGCTAAACATTTACATTTTTTTTTGCCATAATATTAAGGCAAAGGTGCTTGCTTTTTTTTTCTCGAATGTGGTGTTTTTCCAAAAATCTGATTTATTATGGCTTTTAACAGGAAATATAAAACAATTTATTTCATATAATTTTATTTCAAATCTAATGTTAGAGTGTGGGAGAATAAAATTTCTGTAAATGTTAGACGATGACTAAATGTCAGCTATTGCCTATATTTTTTCACATACAATGAAAATAAACTACCTTGTTTCAATTTGCTTGTAAGTTTAACAAATACTTACAAAACATTAACAATAAAATGAGTACACTTCAAAGTAGAAAGACTGAAAACATCAACCCAGGCTCATTCTGAGTATGTACCCCTATATACATTTCTGGAGAGAGCAAAATATATCTCAGGAGCTATGTCTTTTGCAGTTTTTGTTTTCGCAAATGCACCAAAGGCCGCTGTGTATGCTTTTTCAGATATCAAATTTCTCTCTCGAGTGCCATTCACGTTTGCTGTTCTCATGTAAGTCCACCAGAGTCCACATAAGTCCACTCCCTCTTACCTAAACCCAACCAATAGTGTTTTCAAAAGCACCGACTGACCTGCCCACCTCCTTCCCTAAACCCAACCGCAGTGTTTTATAAAGCAATCCCCAAAAAAAAGGTAACGCTTTCGACTGATTTTTACCATGTTTTTTTTAGATTTTACCACATTCTCAACCTGTTATTTACTCTGTATTTTATTTTTTGGCTTCTGTTTTTGCCTTACCTGGTTTCTGGAACCATTCTTGTCAACTCCTCTCTGTGTCTCAAGTCTGCTGACATACATGTCGAGCTACCAGACAAACTGGTAACAGCGTAAAAGCAGCCATACGTACTACATAATTCGCGACCTCTAGAAATGTATATAGGGCTATGTTTTCAGAATGAGCCTTTGATGGAAAGCATGGATTTAAAATTAGCATTTAAAGTCTCATCTTACTGTATTCCTTGGGCCGTTAGTGACCCAGGGCATCCTTCACAGGACTTTTTTTTGCATTCTGTCTATTATAAACAATATAACCAGACAATTGTAAATTAATAATGTTAATAATAATGATAATGTTTTAAATTAATGTTTTGGGTTGTCAGAAATCAGAATTTCAATACCAATCAATGCCAAATTTCTAAAAAGCATTTCAATTTCATTTCAAGCACTGTTGAGGGGATTCCTAAACACCTCTAATTGACCATTGAGTTCACTAGCTCAACAGATATGCCTGTGATAGGCTAGAATCAATTATGAGTGTAATTAGTTTTAAAATACTGAAACTACTGTATTTAAATATCTTTTTCTCTGAAATTTTTTTTCATTTTTAAATAATATAATTTAATATATAATTAAATATATAATATAAGATATAATAATTATAATGCACTTTGTGGAGAGGTAAGCATGATTGAATGCCCAATACGGGGGGAGAGCATGCTCAGAGCCCATCGCCTAGTCAGCGGGCCAATCTGAAATAATTAAATAACACCTGTTTCAGATTGGCCCGCTGACTAGCCGACGGGCTTCAAACATTCTCCCCCCTTATTGGGTGTTTGATCATGCTTACCTCTCCACACACTTGCCTTAAATACTGTATATAATATATATTCAACATTTCTGTCTAAATCCATTCAGAGAAGCAGAGAAATTGTATTGTTATTTGTTATTATGTTTTGCTATTTAGATATTTTGCACAATAACTTAATTTTTCAATTAAAGAATGTTATATTTGTCCAATAATATATTAATATTATGAATCAATTAATAATCCATATGTAATGAATGCAATTAATATTATTGAATAAACACACACTATGTAATCTTTGCCACTAGAGGGCACAGATTCACAACAAACAAAGGTGTATACGTTTGATGACGGAGTGACTAAGAGCAGTGGGAGTTGTGGTCTTCGTTAACATCTTACAGTACACTAACACCTATGTTAGTATTAAGCAAAGTAAGGCCAAAAGCATTATGAAAGTTTAATGCAGCTTGTTAGATATTAAAGACCTGAATATGTAACAATGATTGTTAAAACATTCACGTAGTTAAGGGTTAAAGGGCTAAGAAACCTTCTTTTATGGATTTTTAAGGGATAGTTCACTAAATATTAACATTTACTCACATTCAGTTGGTTCTAAATGTTTATGAATTCCTTATGTTGAACACAAAATAAGATACTCTGAAGAAAGTTGAAAACAAGCAGCTATTGACATCCAAAATACACTCTCAGAAATAAAGGTATGCGAGCTGTCACTGGGGTAGTACCTTTTCAAAAGGTACAAATTTGTACCTAAAAGGTCCATATTAATACCTGAAGGGTACATATTGGTACCTAAAAAGCACAAAAGTGTTCCTCTTAAAATTTGTAGGTACTAATATATACTTTTGAGGTACCAATATGAACCCTTTAAGTACAAATGTGTACCTATTGAAAAGGTACCACCCCAGTAACAGCTCTCGTACCTTTATTTCTGAGAGTGTAGAAACAAAAAATATAATAAGCTAGTCAATGGCTGCTTTTTTCCAACAGTCTTCAGTATTTCTTCCTCTTTGTTCAATAGAAGCAAGAAATTCAAACAATTTTGGGATAAGTGAAGAAAGTATATGATGACAGAATTTTCATGTTTGGGTGAAATATCTCTTTTAGATCCACTTAAATGCTTTACTTGTTTATCAGTTGTAGCTAATAACAGGTAATAAAATCAAAGTATATGGTGCATTAATCTGTTTTGTGTTTCACAGTTGTCTAAGAAGTATGGGCCTGTGTTCAAAGTGCATTTAGGACGCAAGAAGATTGTGGTTCTGGCTGGATACAAGACAGTTAAACAAGCACTTGTGAACCAGGCAGAAGAATTCGGAGAAAGGGACATCACACCGATATTCCAGGACTTTAATCAAGGACAAGGTAAAACATCAGCTATAAGATTATTGTGATTAAATCATTTGCAGCAACCAATCTATTCTATATAAAAAGAAACATAATATAGGATTAAAAATAAGGTAAAAGTTATAATGTGGTGGCAATTATTGAATATGGATAGATGGGCACAACTGTGTAGGACAAACCTTTTAAACAATAAGAAAAATGTTCATAAACTATGATGGAAACACATTTACTGAATAAATACAAAAAAGTAAGGGGATGTTGCTTTAAAAGATCATGTTGTGACAAAAACAGCTGCAATGGGACAGCATTATTGGACAAACCAGTGAACTGACTACATGTTTTCTGATATTTTAAGTGAAATATACTTCAAAAGCTCATTGTTTCACTTCGTTGGATGCTCCCTACTAAGCTTGTTGCTCATGACCTCTGGACTACTTTGCTCATTCTGCCCCCTTAATTGCTGCTTGTAGCTACCGGCCACTTTTTTAGGTGCACCTTACTAGTACCGGGATGGACCCTCTTTTGCCTTCAGAACTGCCTTAATCCTTTGTGGCATAGATTCAGCAAGGTACTGGAAATATTCCTCAGAGATTTTGTTCTATATTGACATGATAGCATTTGCTGCAGATTTGTTGGCTGCACATCCATGGTGCGAATCTCCCGTTCCACCACATCGCAAAGGTTCTCTATTGGATTGAGTTCTGGTGACTGTGGAGGCCATTAGAGTACAGTGAACTCATTGTCATGTTCAAGAAACCAGTCTGAGATGATTCGTGCTTTATGACATGACGTGTTATCCTGCTGGAAGTAGCCATGAGAAGATGGGTACACTGTGGTCATAAAGGGATAGACAAGGTCAGCAACAGTACTCAGGTCAATTGGTACTAAAATATCCCCCACACTATTACACCACCACCACCAGCCTAAACTGTTGATACAAGGCAGGATGGATTCATGCTTTCATGTTGATGACGCCAAATTCTGTTCCTACCATCCAAATTTTGCAGCATAAATCGAGACTCATCAGACCAGGCAACGTTTTTCCAATCTTTTATTGTTCCATTTTGGTGAGCCTGTGTGAATTGTAGCTTTGGTTTCCTGTTCTTAGCTGGCAGGAGTGGCACCTGGTGTGGTCTTCTGCTGCTGTAGCTCATCTGCCTCAAGTTTCGATGTGTTGTGCATTCAGAGTTGTGCACTCTTTTGCATACCTTGGTTGTAACGAGTGGCTATTTTAGTTACTGTTGCCTTTCTATCAGCTGGAACCGGTCTGGCCATTCTCCTCTGACCTCTGGCATCAACAAGTCATTTGCACCCACAGAACTGCCGCTCACTGGATATTTTCTCTTTTTCAGACCATTCTTTGTAAACCCTAGAAATGGTTGTGTGTGAAAGTCCCAGTAGATCAGCGGTTTCTGAAATACTCAGACCAGCCTATCTGGCAACAACAACCATGCCACGTTCAAAGTCACTTAATTCCTCATTCTGATGCTCAGTTTGAACTGCAGCAGATCGTCTTGATCATGTCTACATGCCTTAATGCATTGAGTTGCTGTTACGTGATTGGCTGATTAGAAATTGGCATTAACAAGCAGTTAGACAGGTGTACCTAATAAAATGGCCAGTGAGTGTATATTAAAACATTGTTTTGGTCAATCTAAAATCCCTCAGCCAAAGTCCATCATCAAAGTGGTTCAGTATTATGTTTCTCTACTCCAGAACTATTTTGAGTGTCTGCTAAACCCATAAATCGTCCTACACCTTCAAAAGCCACCATGCATTCACTGCATTTAATTTTCGTCATCATCTGAGGCACAAGTGATTTGTTATCTAGCAAAAAAGCTCCTACGGTGGCTTCTCCTGCCACAACAAATTCTCTTTTTCTGTTTTGATATTTGGCACCAGAAACTGGTGATTTTGTTCTCTTTGACTCATTAGATGGAAATTGCAAATGTTTTATGTGCTACATATTGTAGTTTTGCGCAAATAATTCACATCTTTGGATGGAAACATGTCTAATGTTTTTATTCAGGAATTCTCTTTGCAAATGGTAAAAGATGGAGGACGATGAGAAGATTCGCTCTCTCAACTCTTCGAGACTTTGGAATGGGCAAAAAACTGAGTGAAGAGAAAATCAAGGATGAAACACGTTATCTGCGGGAAGTGTTTGAGAAGTTTCAAGGTACTGTAAAGCGATCGCCGGTGTGAATGCCTTACTTTTCTACATATTAATTTACATTAAATCTCCTCTCTGTTTGTACATGTCTTGCAGGAAAACCATTTGATACAACCCAACCAGTAAACTTTGCCGTCTCCAACATAATCTCAGCTATAGTTTATGGGAAACGGTTTGAATATGAGGACCCAGCGTTTCAGGATATGGTGAACAAAGCAAACATGAACATCCGTATGATTGGTTCTTCTGTGATACAGGTACTCACCAGTGGTTTTTCTTGTGCAAAAATAAATTCATGAATATTTCATGACTTTCACCTCAACAGCTAAGGGGCAATCATTATGGCGAAGGAACATAGCATTTCCGTTCCCCCCCTTGGGAACAAGGGTTACTTTAGTAACCTGAGCATTCCTCTTCTGGAAAGGGAACTTCGATGTATGTGGAAAACTTCCACTATTGGGGAAATGTATGGAAAACGCCATAATGATTGAACCTTACCTTTGCCCCCGATGAGAGGTTTGCCAGGCAAAAGAGAGCGTGAGCGCACCTGCTTCACCAGAGGTGTCTTCCAGCGTGTTCCCTGGCTCATACTTATTCCACTACAACAGAAGATTTACGGATTTAGTTTTATTTTTCACTACAATAGGTGGTGGTGCTGGAACACCTTGTCCCTGTGCATAATCAATTGCTCCCGAGAGTGGGCTACAATCAGCCAGTCGCCGATATAATTAAGTATGCAAATACCCGCAAGCCGAAGGGGCGCTAGGGCACCCTCCGTGAGCTTGGTGAAGACCCGCCGAGACAGAGAGAGCCCGAAGGGGAGGTCTTGTACTGCTAAGCTCGACCTTTAACCAGAGGATGCGTTTCTGAATAAGCATTTTTAACGGCAGCTTGTAAAGACAGCGGTTCAAAAAGCACAGATCTAGGATTGGCCGTAGCCCACCGCTCTTTTAGGTACGATGAAGTACAGGCTGTAAACCCACTCTCCATCTCTGCTGGTGGGATCGGTTAGATTGCATCCTTCGTCAGGGTGACAGCAATCTTCTCTCACAAGACAGGGGCGGGCACAGGGCTGACCTTGGTGAGATACACCCCAAGTGAACTTGGGAGGCCATTTAGCGTATTGAATCGCGTAGCCAGGTGGGGAGAGGTCTTACATCCCTGCCGATGGATGCCCATCGTATCTATCTGCACCTCTGTGAATTCCTGGGTGAATCCACCAACGGTGTCGCCAAACAGGCCAGACTGGTATATGGGGGAGTCAAGAAAGTAAACTTTGTCAACTCTGAGCATATTTTTTGCCAGGTTTAGCCCGAGGTGGCACTTCTGGACCACTAATGTGGCCATCATCCTTCCCAGGGCACACGCAGCGGACTTGAGGTTCGTGGAGCTCAGTCAGGTGCGGTGCAGTGCTTGTAACAAGCCTGGGTTGAAACCACCTTCATGCAGCTGGGCCAGCACACGCGCATGGACCCTAGCGTGCGGGGTGGAAGCAGCCTGGCCTGCGGCTGTGTGGGCAGACATGAGACAGACATGCCTTGGACAAGAGTGGAGGCTGACACCAGCAGAAGGAGGCACCACGCAGGTCTGTGATGGCACTCTCAATCTGGGGAATCGACTCGTACTCCCTGGCTGCCCCACCATCAAGGGTGGTGAAGTGGAGGCGCACGCAGATCAGGCAGAGAAAGGTGCCCTCAGAGACTGCGTGTGCCCACTGTGCACTTCTGGGAAGAAAGGGATGGGAGGCTAGAAGGTCTTGCCTTTTTAGTCCTCCACATACATCCATCTAGTCGGTCCAGCCGCGGGGCTGGGGGATAAACCATCTCCAGGCCCACGACTGAAGCAGCCTGGGAAAGCACGATTATCATGTCTGTTTCTGGATTCACTGCCGTGCTCGCTCCCGAGGGGAGGAAGCGGAGGGAGAAGAATCCTTCATCAGACCATGACAGCCCATCCTCCGATGCAGCGGTGGACATCTGAGCCTCGGTGTCATCAAGTGAGAGGGCAGCCATCCGAGGATGGAGTGCTTCTCTCACTCAAAGCTTGGATGGAGCGCGTGGAGGAGCGAGAGGTCCGCAAGCCCGAGGGCGGCAGATTTACTCCCACTGTGACCCTCAGATCTGCCCGAGTGTCCAACCTCCGAGCGGTGTCCAACC
Organism: Danio tinwini; assembly: GCA_903798205.1. Taxonomy (NCBI): domain Eukaryota; kingdom Metazoa; phylum Chordata; class Actinopteri; order Cypriniformes; family Danionidae; genus Danio; species Danio tinwini. Next base: position 109,600 of record CAIGQZ010016425.1, read on the forward strand.
GCCGAGCGGTTGAAAAAGACACACTGCACGACCGTGTTGCGCTTTTAGGAAATTCACAACAATACATACCGCTCTGGAAGTCCGGACCCAAAGAACGCCAGGCAAGGGAGAAACCCAGATCGACCATCTGCCGCTGCGTGTCACCCACTCTGGTCCGGGAGATCGCTCTCGTTCACTCTCTGTCTGAAACTCAGCTGGAGGAACCCTCATCGACTCTCTCAGAAGGCTGTTGAAGTCTCTGAAGTGAAAATGATGCTTGGCTTTGCGTGTGCTGTGCTCTTTTAGCCAAATTGATTGCAACGAGCATCAGGTGTGCAAGCTGAAGCTGCCAACTCATTGGCATTTTATTGGCCCATTTGCATACTCTTTCAGATGATTGGCTTTCTGAACAAAATCCCCATAGTGGAAGTTTTCCACATAGCATTGAAGTTGCCCTCCCGAAGGGGAACCGAACACTTTGCTTGTGTTTCAACTGGTGGTTTCCATAGTGCCATAAAATAACCATTTTTTGGTTCTCCAAAGAACTTTCCAGTGAACAGTTCTTAATATATACAGTTACAATCAGAATTATTAGGACCCCTTTGATTTTTTTTTACTTTTTAAATATCTAACAAATGATGTTCAACAAAGCAAGGAAATTTTCACAGTATGTCTGATAATATTTTTTCTTCTGGTATTATTTGTTTGATTTTAGCTAGAATAAAAGCAGCTTTTAATAAAAAACAAAAACATTTTAAGGTCAAAATTATTAGCCCTCTTAAGCTATATTTTTTGAATAGTCTACAGAATATACAATAACTTGCCTGATTACCCTATCCTGCCTAGTTAACCTAATTAACCTAGTTAAGCCTTTAAATGTCACTTTAAGCTGTATAGAAGTGTCTTGAAAAATATCTAGTAAAATATTATTTACTGTCATCATGGCAAAGATAAAATAAATCAGTTATTAGAAAT